>OX392512.1:17930629-18233129 GCA_947623375.1 Apotomis capreana
CTCTATCTGTGACATGCAATTAATGACGAATAACAATAACAAACCTTACTGTCAAGCGACCGCGAGGGATTGCGCCGACCGATGGATCAAGTTACACTCTCGGGACACCTGGCTATTTTCATATTGCACCGAACACCCGATACGTGTTATCTGCCCGACCAGCGTATCAACAGAAAAATTGGTCAACACCGGATTGGTTGTGATACCATCAGGATGTGCTATAAGAGGAAAATCTTTCGTCATACACTCGCAACATGACTACAAGAGTCAAATGTTTATGCAAGGCTCATCCATAGAAATACCCAGATTATCTCCAATCAATGACGTAATTAAAGCATCGATATCAAAGGATATACAAATCCTGACAGACGACCATACAAATGAGTTTCTTGACATCAACCAAAAAATCAAGATTATGAAGGAACAAGAGTTGGAAACATTCAGTAAGCATAACAACACCCATTACATAATTATCTACGCAATATTGGGTACTATGTCAGTAATAACCATTACACTTATCGCTTGTAAATGGAGACGCAGGTGGCAACTGACTCCCGTTCAACCCGATACTCCACTACAGGAAGTGACAATCGCAGCTACTCCGAGTGGGCAGGGGAAGATGAGGTCACCACAGCAGCTAGAATCTGCATCCAGAACAGATATACCAGCAACACCTCAACCACGAAGGAGCGTTAGTTTTAAGGACATTATAGAATAATATTGTATTTTTAAATCCTTTTTTGTACCCATTTTATACTATTTCCTGTTTGCATTTTTTAAGCGCCTTTATATCGAACCTATTGTTCTTTAACTTGCTTTTTGTATTTTTTGCTTTTGTAAGTGGCAGTATGTACGAGCTATCGTACATCATAATATAGCAATAGCATTTAGTGTAGCATAACCTTTAGACATATTCGTTGACATGCGTAACCTACATTATAGCAGTGCAATAAAGACCATCGTTAACATCAAACGTGTGGTACTATTTTTGACATCAATTCTGACATCCCACAATCTATCCTGCATCTGACATACATCTGACATACATATTGACAGTACGGGTGCGTGACCCGTACAACGACACTAAATAGTATAGTTATGTACTTGGTATGATACTAGGTATATTAATTGAAATTGCTTAATTTTAGTAATAATCATTTTAATTTATTTATTTTAAGCGTAAAATATTGAATTTTTATAAAAAACTAATGATTTACATTCATAAGGAAAATATAGCCAAAACAATGGTCTTCATGTGCAGAGCAGACGAAAATAATTCATAGAATAAATATACGTGATACTCACAGTTAAACTGCTTTCCTCTTCTAAGCAACAATTACCCAGTATACTGAGCGTTAGATCAAGAATTCTCTCATTGGGTTTGCGCAAATGTGGCAGTAAATACTCCAATCCTCCACAATCTCGAAAAAGTTGAATACCATTGTCATTTGTTATAACTTTACTTCGTATTTTTAGCAGTGTGTCTTGGACTCGGCTCGAGGATGTAGATTTCAAACCATCTATAGTCGATTTAACATAGTTTTTGTCCATTTTATAACAAATATAACAAAAAATATTTATTTATTCCATTATTCAATTCATCAGCCCCATTTGACATACGGTTGTCATACGTTTGATACGTTTTAAAACACAATTGAGATTTATTAATAAAATTCTTAATATACATTGAATGGAAATATTAACTTTAATTATTATAAACTATAAACTTTTCTATTAATAATGTTTCCTTTTCGCTAATAGTAAATAAATAGTTTCCAACCAATATCAAATATTTAAATAATGCGTGTATTGAGTTGTAGGGTCAGATGAAACGTAGGATTATACCAATGACAGTTGAATGGTCTAGACTTTATTGTATTATAAATCAATAAAGCTATTCAAGAAAGCAGTAAAATCGTCAAAGTTTTACTTGAATTGGTCATCAAACACGAAATGATTAATGTTTTGACACCGAGTGTGCCAGAGACAAGATAGAGCAAAATTAGTAATGAAGACGATATGACAGAAACATAATTGTGATAATTTTCTATTAGGAAACCAGTTAAATATAATTTTTGACGATCAATTTGTAACATAAAATTGTCATGAAATCGTTTTGTGAGAGATGAGTGTCTTCGGGGATTTTCAGCGTGTGTGGGTGCAACGATTTCCAGAGAGTGCTTTGCCAGCCGCTTGGGAGGAAGATGTCAGGGCCAATTTGGCTAAACACAAACAGAAGGTGGCTATTCTCCGAGAGGAGTTAGAGAAGGAGGAGTTCTATGTAGAGTATCTGGAGACCCTGTTGTCTGATGTGGAGAAACATAAGACAGCGTCACTGGGGAAAGGGGTGCCGCCCTCGGGAGCTGACGTGAGCGAGCCTGATGATAACGCAGCTGATAGCAAGCAGGTAACCGTATATGCTGATCACTGTCTATTGATTAATCTTCAGTAGATAATTTACATATTCACAGGCTCATACAGTTATAGCAGTTTATTTTGAAAGGCCCTTTGTGTTCTGTCTATGCATTTACAATAACACACCTATTATCCTTATCTTAGATGATTGTGTCATATCAATTCCATAACAAGGTGTATTGAAGACATACTGTATTGAGTGTCTGTTGAATTCTTGTGTAAGATATTACTTAATAAGTATGCATGATTATTAAACTATAATTAATATATTAGATTAAAATTGTATTTGTATATTTTGATTACAATTGATGTGTTTAAACAAAACATGTAGTTGATAGCAGCATAAACTTTGCCTCATTATGGCATGCTTGTTTTTGAGATTAAATAAGTGAAAGCTAAAAAAAACTATGTAATATAACTGTTTAGGGTAATTAAAATAAATTTTAATTAGATGCTGATGCCAGTGTGCATGCCTGCTTACTGTAAGCTGATAAATATTTATCATCAACATGCTCATTGATTCATGAAGCATGCAATTACAGTTATCTTAGTTACTTCACACTTGGACTATTAAGTAGGTTCACTCATCTCAGTTGAAGTTTAAATTTATGGGGCTTTTTGTGACAGATGCTACAAGTTACAATAGAGTTAAGGTTTTAATGACGATATTTAGTATTATTTTAACCTTTCATGTACCACTAACACATATTTAGTTTGTCAACAGTGGTACAGGATGGAGGTACACGGAGGCCCAGTAGACAAAAGATTAACTGTATGTTTAGTTCATTATTACCTTGAATAGAACAAGGTGAAGAATATTCCTCTAGTTTATCTTGTTACAATTATTCAAGTTAGATACTACCAGAATTCAATAGTTTATGTTCACCTAAAATTAATCATTGTCTTAGTAAGAATATTAAAAATTTATCCTAGTATACCGAACACTTCACAGCATCAGAGCAGGTTTTGATTTATGAATTATTCAGCTGTTATTAGCATACAGCAAGTCTAGACTGTTTACCCAATTATTTTCAGAATACTGTAGGGGCTATCCCTAACTCAGCAAATCTGAGATGTAGATGATCAAACAATTTATTCTGATAAGATAAGATAGCCTTCAATTATTTTGAAATATAACAAGGTATATTTTACGGGTTATCATCTGTAATTCAGCTATGCTAGGATAAAAGGCAACCTTTTTTCATTTATTTCAGTTAAGTAACACAAATAATTTACAATTAACATGTGTATGGAGCTCCATGCCAAAAGGTCGCCTTTTAACTTAGGCAGAATTCATTCTAAAGAATAATTTTGCAGCATATTTCCTTACCTACTTAAGGCCTTATAGCATGAAGCATTCAGAAATAATATTATTCACCATTGGCAGTGTTAAACAACTTTTTATGAAATTAAAACAGTAACCTTGAACAGGTATCCAGTTAACTTGTGTAAGTAACAACCCAGTTAATAATGCCTGTTATCATTTTAATTAGTTAAGTGGCCACTAATGGACATGTCGCCTAAATTACGTGAGCACCGAAATTTTCGCCGACAGCCCATTGCATCAATTTCATGGTACTAATCAGTTTTAATTGGAGAACTTTCTATTTTTTCTGTTGACCAAACTGAGGCACTAATGCATCAAAAATGTCCTAGGCAGGGTAAGCCCGACGCCAGACTTAACATGGCTTGATATTTTTTCAAGGACAGAAGAATAAAGTTAATGCTCTTAGTAACTTGAACTAGGCAAGCAGGTAGGAATTAAATTTTATGGACTGCCTGCTGGTTCTTCCCTACCACCTTTGCTTTGTTCTTTCTTCCATGTACATCATCCATTAAAATACATTAGGCATAATAATGATTCCATTGATGGTGACATGGTATGTATATTTATAGTTGTTAGTAAACAAAGTAAGGGTTTGGTTCTACTATTAAGTGATTTGATTACTCATTGCCCCACCCAGAGAATAATTTTAATTCTCTAAGGATCCTTCAGTTGGTTTCTATGAATTCCTTGATGGTATTTTAGGATGAGTCAGAGTTATTGTATTATTACTATTCTTCTGTTCAACAAACTTCAAAAAAAGGAAGTTATAGAGGAACTTTTTGTATTTTTGTTTTGTAAATATTAAATACTAAAATACTGGTAGTGTCTAAAAAAACTGATGAATATCAAAGATGAACCCATTTAGAGAAATACTCAATGCATTTTTGAACTTATACATACATATGATAGAGACTTGATATTAATTATTGAAACTATAAGCTGATGAGGATGTTCCTCTTTTTCCTCAGTAGGGACATAGGGCTTGTAGAAGAGTCTTCCATTTGTTGCAGTTGTGGGCGGCATCTTCCAGCCCTTTCAAGCCGAAAGCCGAGCCATTTGTAGCAGCATCCTTTTCAACTGAGCGCCTTTATGTAGTATGCTGTATAATATAACAAAATCCATACCTCTGTATTTTAAGGTCACAAACACAGACTCATTGTCAAAGAAAAGTGTAGCAAGTCTAAATAGCAGTAAAAGTGATGAATCCACCCCCGAGACTGTTGATCCTGAACCGGTGCAGCTGCGGAATAAGCCCAGTAAACCTCTACACGCGGAGAGGAGCTCCGTGAACCAGTGCATCAATGAGCTATCATCCAACTTGGTGGCAGAGGCAGCTCGGAGAAGATGCAATAGTGAAGTAGTGCAGCGAACTGAAAATAGTCAGGATACAAATGGTAACTTCTTAACATTAATATTGACTGTTTTGATTGCCTAATTTCTGATTTGATTAAAATAAGTTATAAAAATAGAATGCCTTATTTTCAGTCATAAAGTTTACAAATTTAACACTCATGTTCCAAATTTCATTCTGCTTGCGCTTTAGCAAAAGCCTCCACTGATCACCTCCATTCCTATCGTTTTTGTGCTACTCTGCTACTTATGTCAAACAGTTAAATTTAATTCTAAACTGTACCATGTTTTTTTTTCGCAGTTTCAAAAGAAACAAGTCCAACCCAAGGTAAAAACCGTCCAGCATCACAAGCGGGTGATTTTGTAACAGTCATCGAAGTCAATGGTCTCAAGGCAGCTGAAAATGCGTCCAAGAAAGTCCAGGAATCCTCTCCGTCGTCTGACAGCAGTCCCGTCGATCCCACTGCTGCTGCTAAGAAAAAAGTCCCACCCAAGTGAGCATTCTTTATTAATTATTCGGCTTGTTTAGGTATTTTGCTAATGTAACTGAAAAATAAAACTTGTGACTCAGGCCATTCAGCCTTTGACTACTTTGTTTACTTGTAGTTAAATATGACGCCTGTGGCTACAGTGACGTAACGTCAAACTTATTCTCGTAAACCGAAGCAGAAATGTAATTTACAATACTTATATCGATTTTTTTGACAAGCCTTTTGAATATATAGGACCCAAACACATTTGCCGTTTGAAATCGGCTTCTATGAATGAAGACCAAGTCTTATAAAAGAAAGGAAGAAGATTTCAAAACAGAGTTAGAGCTTTAGTACACTGGCGATTTGGTGCTAGGTTCTAAGTTAGTAGTACTTTCTCAGTACATACTTATAAATAAATAAAGATCGGAATATCGGACAACATCACACAAATCTATATAGTCCCACAGTAAGCTCTAGTAGGCTTGGATGGACATTAGACGATGATAAACATACTTATATAGATAAATACATACCTTCTTAAATACAAATAACATCCATAACCCAGGCACAAAGTCCATCACACAGAATTGTCCTTGCTGGGATTCGAACCCTGTACTACCGGCTCAGTAGGCAGTTGCTTTACCACTGCGCCAAACGCGTCGTCAAAACTTAATTCTTTCTAAAAAATATTCCTTGCGAACTAGCTGGTAAGCAATTTGTACATTAAATACGTCTAAATAAAACAAATTTAACGGATTACATCGTGTTTATTTACTTGAGTCAAACCGTCAGGGAGGGTTCGGTTTGTTTTATTTAAATGTGTGACAGTCGCGGAAACCGAACAAAATATTATTACATACGTTGTTAATATACATTTTATTACTAACTAGCGACCCGCCCCGGCTTCGCACGGGTGCAATGCTGATAAATTATGCATGTATTATACATATAAACCTTCCTCTTGAATCAGTCTATCTATTAAAAAAAACCGCATCAAAATCCGTT
Organism: Apotomis capreana; assembly: GCA_947623375.1. Classification (NCBI taxonomy): domain Eukaryota; kingdom Metazoa; phylum Arthropoda; class Insecta; order Lepidoptera; family Tortricidae; genus Apotomis; species Apotomis capreana. Next base: position 17,937,200 of record OX392512.1, read on the forward strand.
GCGTAGTTTTAAAGATTTAAGCATACAAAGGGACATAGGGACAGAGAAAGCGACTTTGTTTTATACTATGTAGTGATATTACTTTAATTACTAATAACTAATGTCGAGAGAGGAATGGGGCCATTCTAGGTAACATCCTGTTCTCACGTTAGTTGTGAATGAACCACACGTTTCGTTCCCTTTTATAGAAATGACGTTACTAATTTCAGAGAATGCGTGCGTAACGCACGACTATGCGTAGGTATAATATTAATAATAATTGGTTAGGTGGTATCACTGTGGTACAATGGTTCTCAACCTTTTCTTTACCCGGGACCACTTATTTCTTGTTTGTTCACGGCTCCAAAAGTAAACAAATTCCCTTCCGGTGGATATATCGCCTGTGAATTTTAAATCTTTTGCGGACCATTGGTTGGGAACCACTGCTGTAGTAGGATATGCATACATGCATGTTTTTGAATGAGGAAAACTGACTTTGAATCCTTTTAAGGTCATGACGAAACGACCGGGTGGAAAATACGACAGAAATAAAACTTATCGAGTTTTCCCTACGGTAAATTCATGCACTATATCTCTGCCTAGGTAACTATTGTATTATCATTATGACACGACAACGTGTAAAACAATAATTCTAATATGAATCTTATTCATCATATGTATCCAATCATTATTTTATTATGAACCCTTTTTTTTATAAAGGCCTCCCCCGAAAACGTTCAGCAAACGTGGCGCCTCACTACCAGAGTCAGGGCTCCCTGAGGACAGCCCGCCATCTTCATTGGGACGAAGACTTCGCGGGGCAGAGTCGCGGGAGTCTATCGGTAGCAGAGCTTCGACGCCGTCGATTAGTGAGAGAGTAAGTGTAGAAAACACTGCAGCCTACGCTCGCATGTGTTATGCTCACAGACAACCCCCACTAGACGGAGCATGTAAGGCACGTGTAAGGCGACCCGCGCGCACCAACGATATGGTACGGCAGAACATTAAAGTATCAACATGGCGGCCACCGTTTAGTTGCGTCCATGTTTATGAGGTCTCTCTACACCACTTAACACTATAATTTACCATGTTATTTATTTAATTTCCTTTTTTCGTTGACGTACGCATGGATCATAAACAAGGACGCAACTAAACGGTGGCCGCCGTGTTGATACTTTAATGTTCTGCCGTACCATATCGTTGGTGCGCGCGGGTCGCCTTACATGCTTCGTCTAGTGGGGGTTGTCTGTGGTTATGCTCTATCAGAGACAGAGTTATTATTGTTACCATACCCTTTGAACACTGAATACGAATAACTTAAATGACGTTGAAAGATAGCCGTGCAGATGCCACAACGGCATTTGCCAATATTATACATTTGCTTTATTATGTTTCATATTTAACTGTTTCAAGCATAATCTTGCGAGATTTTTTGCTGATGCTGCTATTGTGTGTGATGAACATTAAGTAGTCGTATTTGAGTGAATATTATCTAGCAGCCAGCCTTGTAAAAGGGTCTCGAGGTCTAATTAATAACACATTTGAATTCGATTTTGTTTTAGGTGAAAAGCTACGAGTCTATAAACTCACTATCATCGGAACGCAAACGGTCCGGCGGAGCGGCGACACCGCTCTCCATCGACGAGGAGGCGTCGACCACTCCGGACATGCCGGACGCGGAGCCGGACGACAAGTCGGCGCCGGCCTCGCTGGAGAGCATCCCCGCCGCCGTGCCCGAGGACGAGCCCTACTACGACCAGGTGCCCGTCGACATCAACGACGGCGAGTACGTCTATATACAAGCAGGTGAGATTATACGAGTGTTTAGAAATAAAATTGGTTAGGTGTATCTGTTTATTCGCGATATATTTCTAATACTTATATTCCGTACAAAATTTAAATCAATGTTGCCCCACATTATAATTCGGTATTGCAATCATGCGCGAGCATACACGTAGTGGTACAAGGCACTGATGATTAATGCCTTGGTGCCTCGCTACGGGGTGACGGGAATGGGACTTTACGGATGCTTAATGAAATGACTGATTTTTTAGGGTTCCGTACCCACAGGGTAAAAAACGGGACCCTATTACTAAGACTCCGCTGTCCGTCTGTCTGGTCGTCTGTCACCAGGCTGTATCTCATGAACCGTGATAGTTGAAATTTTCACAGATGACGAATTTCTGTTGCCGCTATAACAACAAATATAAAAAAAGAATAAATAAAAAATATTTAAGTGAGTTTTTTTAACTGTTTGTTGACTTAGGCGGTACGGGGTCCAGTGCAGACGACGCGTCGAGCGGGGCCAGTACGTTGGCGCTGTCCGCCTCGCAGGCGCCCACCGCGCCGCGCGCGCCCGACTCGCCGCCCGTCGCCACCGCGCCCAACTACGTCAACATACACTACTTCATACAGTACGTCTTATTCCTAATTACAGGATGTTCTATCTCACGACGCATTTTCATGAATAAAACAAGGCACATATTCAACATTATTTACATAGTGTGCGGTGTTCACGACGTGAGGAGACGGCGGAATATTTTTTTATCAAAAATACGCCTAATAACCCGTTATATACTCATATCTAACACCTTGGTGAGGCAGACATCTCAATCACTTAAATATGTGTACCTATGGGTAGATAGAGGTACAAATAAGAAACGCTATACTTATTTAGGAAGTTTAACTAAGATTAAAGTTGATCGTCATGATAAAGCGTTACCAATGAAATCCTACTTTTGAAATTATTTCAATGATATAATTGGATGATTTTAAATGAATCATAAAAGTTAGTATTCCAGTGTATTTTATGGATTAATCAAGAATGTTACGCCTTTCTGAATGTCATGCCGTGATGTAGTTACCTACCTACTATGTTTGTAATTTACCTAGGAATGGCCTAATATCCGTTAGTTTCAAGTAAACAATCGAAGAAATTACATCAACAGTTTTTGTCTATTGCTATATCGATTCGAGCACGTATACACACATTAAAATGGCACCTGCTTTGTTAAGGTAAAAATATAAGTCTATAGTATTTATTTTTCCAATAAACTATAAATACAACTATTTTTACTATAATTCAACTCGTAAAGGTACTCGTTGCAAAGTGGACTTAACAATCGATATCTTCATAATATATTTAGTAGACTGTCCTATTTAATTCCACAACTGATTTAAACGTGCGTAACTAAATTTATTAAACGAAGTGTATTGAGTGGAACAACGTTTAAGAACAAGGGATTTAGACCCCTATTAATAAACTGTATTCAAATATGATACCAAACTTAAGTGTGGGTTTATGTAGGGGCAAACGGCCACTCGAGAGCGGTATTAGACTTGGGGTAGTTTATTAATACGGGCCTTCAACGAGTGATTTTTGTTTCAACTCTCAGACAAGCGGGCGAAGGCGCCGAGGCGAACGAAGCGAACACAGAACTAGCCGACTCGAGCGACACGCCTCTCCTGCTGAGGACGATATCCTCTGACACCGAGGCCAGTGCCACGCCCCCGGCTTTGAGGAAGTTGCAACATCAGGTGAGTTCTAAGTAACAAATACGTGCTTAAAGAGAGCTCGTGTCTCGGTGTCAGTCTATAAACTAGATACGAGGTTTCGAAGAGCAGTGACAGAAATATTTGTGAGTTTCAATTGTCACCAGGCGATATTAACACTTGTATTTGCATTGGACGTGTGTCGTAAAGTCTTAATGAGCACCTATCTAAGCAGTCTGATGTGGCCAATCAACTTCATTGCCATTGATACAAAGATCAAAGCACAAAGAAAAGTTAAAATGCGTAACCGCAATAAACCGGGAATCGAACCCGATATCTTTGGATTATCAGTCCAACGTGTCAACCACTCCATGACTCCACCATCCCAACGCCAGGAGACCTATCGATTTTGTTCACTTCAATTTAATTACATTTACACCATTTGGAGGTAAATATAGAGGCTACATAAGCTGAGATTACTGTGCAGAATCGGCACGGCACAAATGAATGGCTTACTTAAAGCCTTATGTCCATGATGTCTCTTACAAAATTTTATAGGTACAGTATGCAATGCTTAGGAAAATGTTGGGCGGTTCATGGCAATTTTGTATTTTATAGAAAGTATTAAAAATCCAATGTCAATGTGACGTAGTTCTAATTATGCTCAATATTTTCATGGACTGATTGATATCCTTTAATGCACAGAAGTTGTTTTCACAATGATCAGTTGGAGAAATGTACTACTTAGGTGGTGAGGCATCAAACCCTACCTTCAATGAACCAAAGTAAAATTTAAATGTTCACTTGAATGGCTTCAGGTTTGCGGTGGTCTTACAGGCGGCTTAATTATTTGTAAGGAGAAATAGACGACAATATACCTTATGTCTATGCCATTACATATTTCTTGTCTGTAGATAATTTGGTAACTTAATAATAGGGAGTTCTGCGACTAAATGTCAGAAGAAGGTCAAACCTTTATTTAGAAGGTTAAAAATAAAACTCAAACTGGCTAATACAATTTATTAATTCTAAGTGCATTACTCAATGTGCAAGAATGTGTTTAAGAAATCTCAGTACAATGCTTCTTTACGAGTAATACGTTATCTAAAAATAGCTTATGATAAGCGAACAACTATCCATTAACAGCTTGGACACTCTTTTCTCCTATTTTTTATCGTTCTATAGAAAAACTATTACAACGAAAACGTATTGGATTATTTTGAGTTTAAGATTTTATTATACAATCTGATATTGTTATCTTCATTATTGTAACTTATAACTTGATTATTATTTTTACTCACGGGTGTTATATTTGTATTGAATAGACCAAACGGTCTATTAGTAGAGCAAGTCTTGAGACCTGACATTAAGTGATACTGGCAGTACTGGGGCCGACAGTTAACATGTTCACACACGGTGTAGTAGCATGTCCCGTCTGTACACTGGGAGTTGATGTTCAGTGTGCTTATCAATCTGTTTGCGAGCGTTGTTGCGTAGCGCTCCACCATAAAATGTGCGTAGTTACTTAACATTTCTTTCACTTCCAATAGTAACGTTGAAGATGTTTCTGGATTTTCCGTTTTGATTAGATCTGGAACAAGGAAGCAAATAACATGTTAAAACTAGTTAATTTGTCTGCCCGCGTTTGATTATGGTATGGTAAACAGGAGGCATCAGAATATGTAAGAATACCTACGGCAATTTAGGGTTTTTCTCTTTTATAGTTTAAAGAAATACTAATGCATCGCTTTATAAAAACTAATTCATCAGTACCTATGCCCTTATAAATTATAAGTCATAATAAAGCTACACATAAAGGAGTTTGTTAAATGCGTATCGAATAATTATTATTAGAAGCTAAAGATAAACAGGAATCTAATGAAATGTGAATGAAATTGCCAAGCTGTCTTATATAAGTATCATCAGATGTATAGGGTTAATTTAAGCAACACAGTTTACCTTATTCTGGGGACTCGAGTAGCCAGCTTTACCGGCCTGTGGGTTTGCGTCCGTGGCCTTGGTGACAGTGGAAGACAATGCCGCTTCTAGTTCCAACGGGTGATCCACCTCTAGGTTGTCTTCTGTTTCGCCCGATGTGAGTATAGGTATGTTTGACGATGTTTCCACTTCGGTAGTCGCTTCCGTCACAGCTGTGGTCGGTTTCGCGGGCTCCGTCGAAGACGATGGTTTCGGTTCTTCAGGCTTCATGCCCGTGTTATACTCCCGGCATTGCCCGGTCACGTCCGTGTCGTAAATATTGCACGTAGTGTTAACGCACGCTATTTTGTCACATTTCATTGTCGTGCAAGTGTGGTCATTGCACCAAATCGTAACATTCCGGGACGCGATTTCGATGTTGTCGTACGGGCCGATGGTTGACGCGATTAGGGTCTCGTGGATGGGTGGAGCCTCGGTCGGATCGGACCCCCACCACGAGAAGGGATACGTAATCCACCCCCAAATCGTGGACCCGATACCGCGGCCCTGGGTTAGCTCATCTGCAAGCGATGACGTTAGTTACGATTATGATTCTAAAGAGATTAAAATCCATACAATAATAATTATCAGTACTTACTATCAGCGGGTTTGCCATAACTCCCTTGAATGAAACACACAATTAGGAATGGCAGTAAACACTTTAATACGAACATGGTGACAGGTAAGGCTCCACCGCGTTATTACATGTTTGAACAGGCCCGGGCGTCCCTTAAATAGGTGCTGCACCGGTATGTGGCCTATCTCCGCGATAAGGCTCCGTCGGGAATGTTTATTTAATGAGCTACAAACGGCCATTCCAACAAATCTTTTAATTTTTAAACGTTAGGGTTTTACCTTTGAAGATAAAGTAATTTATTATGGTAACAAGCGGTATGTAATAGTTTAATTTTCTTTTTAATAAGAGAAAGAGGTTAAATTGCAGTCCTATTGCGGTACATCTAGTTCATGGTTTGAATTTGTTTAGGTTTGGTCACCATTGATCTTAATAAAAAAGTAGTTAAACATATACCCATATGCGAAAATGATATAAGACTCTAATCCATGTGTTTTGTCCCGATTCTCGCGAATCTTCTATAGTATAAAGTCACCCTTTGCGTGACATGGTTTTTGATTATTATCTTCTTCCTAGAGATCCTTTTTCGAGATAGCCCATAAAAAACGGAGTAAAACAGGCATTCCACCAGAATCTCGGGCACGAGACGCCATTATTTTCATACTTCTTAGATAGATAGGAAGTAAATTTTTGGTATGTCATTATTTCATAACTTGGCTTTTGTATGGGCAGTGAATTCTTGGATTTTCCATATGTTTTAACCTTAAAACCTACCTAGCCGTCATAGCCGTCGGTTGTTGGAAAATTCTCGGAAAGGGTAAAACTATGTGTACCACAAAGAAAACAATGAAACGTTGTTTTCATTTTCTATTCCAGAAAGTGTCATTATATTAAGTGTGATAAAATAATTGTATAAAAAATATACCTATATATTATTAATTTCGGGTAAGCGCACCAGGGTACGATTTTGATACCAGTTTTTGATACCCGAGTCGAGGCGTTAATCTTATTTTTTAACATTATGTTATTAAATAATGTTTTAATATTTAACTGAGCGAACACAGTGGCAGTATTAAATCTTTATCTATCTAAATATCATATACCCCCCATGATGCGTTCAAGAACCGCACATTATTTTATTTAGCATTAATAACATTTTTACAGTACAGATAAGAAATCTGTTTCAACAAAACAGTCTTATTTTTATGGTTGTCATAATGTGCGGCTCCTGAATGCATCATGGAGGCTTATGATATGTGGGCAGATAAAGTAGTGTATGTAACTGTACATAATTAGGCATTAATACACTCGTGTGATGTTATTATGAAACTTGCCTTCGGCTTGTTTCATAAACCCACGCTCGTGTTTAATACCTTTCATTATGTACAGTCACATAAACTACATAATTATGGTTTTGTCCGCTGTTATGGCAACAAGTGTATATTTTTCTATATAGGTATAGTACATTCCTGCAGACGCCGGGAAAGAAGGGCTTGCTGGGTGAGTAGGTATAGACGGCCGACCGATACGAAGCCGGCAAGCCCTTTTCACGGCCAAGGCATGTATAGTGCTTTTCTCAAACTTATTCAATGAAATAAAAAAAAAATACCACTCAAGAAAAATATAATTAAGCTGTTTAGCCTGTTCATGAACACAGACGCCATGTTTAAGAAAAATTACTTCACGGCCTAGGTCTTCAATTTTGTATGAAATTCCTTTACAGTTCTCTTGAGTTGTTTCGTCCACCCGAAACGTGATACTTCGAAGCCTGTTATAACGCACGTTATGACGACATTTCATTGCATGTTTGAGAAAAATAAATTAAAAAAGAAAGACTATAAATCTATAATCTTAAATAATGATTTTATTAAAGTCGTCGTAGAGTAAAGAGTGCTTACATTCACGGTTTACTTACGAGTCGGAGTGATGCCAACCTACCGCGGCCAAGTGACTGGAGTCAACATTATGGCATACCGTAGACTTGAACAGAGGCTTGGTCATGTTGCTCTCACATACTCTACAGAAACTGTTTATGTCCGCACATGTCACGAAAACACAAAATTGACCTGGAAGACAATTCGTAAATACCAGTTTTGGTTTTGTTTCCCCATAGAGTATTCTTTTGAATGTGGCAATATCGTCTTTAGTTGGTATTTTGGTATCCGCCTCCGCCCCCAGACTTTCTAGACGTAGTATCGCTTTTTCTTCGATGTCGTGATGTACCACCTCAGCAGCCTCATTGAATTTAAGTATTCTTAAAGGGGATCGCAGCTCTAAGTATGGACTAAAATATGAGGTATTATCATTATTTGGCTGTAAAAGTAAGAAATTAATTAGTTGATGATTATTAACCAACGTCAAAAAACAAAAAGTAGGTTCTCAGTTTGTCGGGGTGTTTGCATGTTTTATACATGTTTCCCCATTACTTGAAAACAGCTGAACTGATTTGGAAAATGTTGGACATAAATACTAATGCGGGCTTTGAATCAAATGTACGTAATTTTATAGAATCCGTACCTTAAAAGGAAAACATTTAACCCTTCTAGGATCACTTCTTTGTCTGTCTATCGGCCCCTCTGTCTTTTTTAAAACTCCTAATTCGTAGCTATAACGCTTCTAATTATGTCTTAAATTTATATGTGCACTAGCGACCCGCCCGGCTTCGCACGGGTGCAATGCTGATAAATTATGCATGTGTTATACATATAAACCTTCCTCTTGAACCACTCTATCTATCAAACAATGGGCGTAATTTTTTTTTAAAGTTTTTGCGTAGTTTTAAAGATCTAAGCATATATAGGAACATACAGACAGACAGACACCAGGAAGGGACTTTGTTTTATACTATGTAGTGATATTGGATTACGGGATCGGGTGCGCGAATACGGCACGCAGTTGTCTGTTTTTCTTTTTTTGAAGAACTTCTTTTGAACACGCTTTATTAGCTTAATTTGTAACAAATTTTATTTGTGACTTACGGTGTAATCAAATATTAGAAGATAATATTATCCTACTTCTAATATGTAGTTTACGTGACAATACGATAATTAGGAGCAGAGCTCAGGTGGAGACGTAAGGTGGCTGCAGGAACTTCTAAACAACACAAGCCCAACATGCTTACATAACACGGTGCCATAAACCCATCGTTTTGGACTCATTTAATTGTTCCACCACTTACAGTATCTTTAACACAAGGTGTGTAGAGACTGTAACAACTTATGTAATTACGTGACTAAATAATTAATAAGCATACCTAATGTTTTTAGAGACTCACCTGGCATGTATTTATGAACACGATTATTAAACTTATTATAAATTTATTCATTTCTAAGTGTATAATTTATAACTCGAGTGTTTTTCCGATAAGAGTCTGCAGAGAAAGAAAACCTATTTGAGCTTTTTACGTTGATAAGTAGGTAAGATTTATAAACACACAATAATGTTAGTTCAATCGATTTATTTTGTAAACATAGATAACATTTGTTACATAACCTTCGCGTTTTTGGTGATTGGGCAATGGCCCGCCACGTCAAGTTCCTTCGGTGTACATTTTACTTTCGTAAAGGTTTTCTTTGATGCTGTGAAAGTAATACATTTGGAGCTTATACATAAGCTAGCTTTACCAAACAATTCTCCTAATATATTATGCTGTAAAATGTCTACAATTTCGTAGGCTATGTTCGATGGTAAATCCATTATTGATTCCATGGACACGGCGCTATCTGTAAAAGTAAACCAAACTTTAATACCACTACCATTAAAACCGTGCAGATACCTTGCACTCATTGTGCAGTCGATAGAACTGCATGGATAATGGCACGTAAATTTAATCCAAACTGCAATCTTACAGTTGGCTAGTAGTTTAAATACGTATTTTCTCCCTTATTATTTTTGTGAAGTACCTACCTAACTTGAAGCTGCTAAAGAAATAAAACTAATAGCAAATCATAAATATTTGGAATAATCTTACACGCTTGGTCCTAGTTTGAAACTATTTAACGAATACTTTTACAATGCCAAGTCAACGTTAGGCACACGCCGACTGGCATGAAAAATAACGGGGTTTTGTATAGAAATTCGGTACCCGTTTGCTTTGCCCCATGCAAGTGACAGATTATTATATTTACACGGATAACATCAAATGAAAAATAAACGTCCCAGTAGTTTCTGATTCGTTGTAGTTTTTGAAATATTGAAATGAATGTATAGGTATTCAAATATTTATACCGAATCAATTTTACTGACCTGTAGCATCCGATCCAGTACAGTGCCCTTTGTTATTCTTTCTGGCCGTCGGTGGGCAAGTTCTGTGAACGCACTTCTTGTTCTCGCATTTCATTGAATGACATATACTATCTGAACAGAAGGACAATACTCCTGTAATATATTTTCCCATGGAAGACATAAATAACGGAGCTACAGTGCCGACGTCATTCCAATCCACTTTCCCGAATAACACTTCTGCTAGAACTCCTGTTCGATTCTTTCTTAAGCCCTCCATACTGAAATTGAACTTCATTTTGTTATTTTCTTTGTCCAGTATTAAACTCGTTATGTTCGTTGAATTTACAAGGGCCTTTGAATCCTTCGGCCAATATAATAGTTCAGCGTCGTCTTGTACAGTTTTGGTTGCCTTTTTAATGATATCGTTTGCTTTAAGACTTTTGTTTTGATTTTTGGGTAGACTCGCCATCTCGCCTGTTGAGTCAATTGGACTGCTCACTTGCCTTTTTTCTCTTAACGATGGTTCTTCAGTCGATGCATTTATTATCGCCTGTGTGTACTCTGTCTCAATGCTGTTTTCATTTCTGTGCGCGTCTTCTGTCGTATTATCGGAGTATCTTATATTATCAACGAAATAACTCGTTTTATTAATATTTATGTCAAAATACTCTGGCTCTATTTTTTGTGTTATATTATTAGTTTCCTTTGCATGGTGCATTTGGTACTTGTTCTCTAACTTTTGCCGTGAATCGCTTCCGTTGTAGTTTTCATCGAGACTGGGTTCCATTGTTGTTGTTGTTGTTGAGGATTGTTGTTCAAGTTTGAAGTCGTGGAACGTAATCAGTTTTTTTCTATGCCTTCTGCCATTGCTGTTTGCCTTTGACTTCTTTTTCCTATGGATTGTTATTTTATGAATAGGACTTGTATCTCTATTCGGCTTTTTAATATTTAACATGTCTAAAGGAAACGGGAAGCCAAAAAACGGAAATGGTAGGTTTACATTCGACTCCTTTGAAAAATTTGCATGATCCACTAATTTTTCACTTTTGTTTTTGATAATTTCTCCAAAATTTTGTTGAACTTGTGGAAATTGTACGTCGACCTTTACCCTTATATTGATGGTATTTTCGTTCCAGCCTCGCGGGTCTTTGTACGAACTATTAGTGATAGCTACTTTAGACGTAGGCTTCTCCACATCATCTTGTATTCTGCGGGCACTGGGTTCTAAGGATATTAAACATTGCTTGCAACCGCATTCGCATGGGAATGTATCAGAGTCACAGTAACAAGAAGATTGTATATTCTCGCGTATCGATGAGGGCATAGCAGGTGGTAGTTGTAAAAGTTTGACATCTGGATTGATTTTGTCCATGTGTGAGTTCTTTTCTTCTACCTGCGGTTTCGAGGACTCACCATAATTACTATACATTCCCGATTTCATCATGTTGATGGGTATCAAAAAGTCTAATGGAGGAATGAACTGAGATTTGTGAAATGGAAGTGTGGTTGGATTATAATATTTAATGTCGTAAAAGTCGTCATGTTTATTAGTCTGAGCGGCGCGGCTCTTGGAGTATCTGTCACGTTGTATAAGTGGAACTTTGTTTTTAGCTCTGGATTTTTCTACATAATTCCTTCTCTGTTTGTGAGCTTTCTCTAGATAATGTTGATATTCCGACAACAGATCTTCAATATTTTCATCACTTTCACTATTATCGTCGTTGTTGATGAAAGCTTCTATTGGCGAATTCTGGAATAAAAATAATTAAGATAGTAGAGAGTGAGGAAGGTACGGGTGGAGAGTGCCAGATTGTCGGACGTATCGGATTAGCGAGATTCCACTGTGCATACAATATTTAATCATATTGAAATTGTATATTTTAAATGTAGAAGAACTAACTCACCACATTGTTCTCGTAGTCTTTAATTATGTCCGCGATATCGCTATAGATAATTGTTTCGTACAGGGGCGTAAATTCTATCCGATTTACTTCAGAGGAGCCTGTTAAGAAAATGTAAGAATCGTAACTATAATACAAAGGTAGTTTTTGAATAAAACAATTTAAACAGATTATTTCGCGTATTTTAATATTACATTCACGGGTAGACTGTACTGGTGATAATTAGCTCTAAAAGTTCAAAAGCATCAGGCACCTTCAATAATTAGTATATATATATATATATATATATATATATTCTGTATAAATTGTTTTATTTAAATCTGTGACAATCACGGAATCCGAAGAGACAATTTGTGAGCTGTGTGAGTCGTATATTATTTTCTAATTAATGCTTACCTGATGATTCGTAACCCAAAATCGCATTTATAAAACAAAGGCCTAAAATTATACGGAGCGCCATTTGTGGCAGTAATAGACTTGGTTTGAGTTGGGGCGTCAATAGGACTTTAAGGCTTAATCGAGATGTTTAAAAAATTTATGGCTCTTATAGCCCAAACAAAACTTGCCTTTGTGGCTATTGTTTAATGTTATGAAATGGTTGCACAATATGAGTGATTAATTATTACGTGTGGGCCTTGGTTTACAACGTTTAATTTTGGAACTACATTTTTCGATAAAATCAATTATGCGAAAATATCCTGATTTATATCAATAAATGCACTTAAAAAAGTTCCTCATTCTAAGCTGGCAAGCAGGCCCATGACTAAGTCGAATTTACAATAAAAAAGTACTGCTGTTCTTCTTACGTGTTGTCAGTTGTTACTGACAGAAGTTCAAAACTAGTCGTTATAAGCATTTTTTGGGTTCTGTTTTATGAAACTAACGATTAGACTTCGATTTAATACTCCTCAGAAATTTTAAATAGTGGCAACTGACATATATGCTTTATTTGTTACAGGAATCAAATAACAGCAGTAATGCGGAGGCTGAGCGTCTCACCATGCATCGTTGCATCGTCACCAGCATCATTGAAAGTGAAACCGTCTATGTCGAATGCCTATACGTTATGGAAAAGGTAATTTTAAATAGGCCGGTGACCCTGCTAGGCTTTTTGCTAGATTTTGGTTAGCAATAGTATCACTATTAAAGTAAACGTATTTGACTTACATCCTGATCTTACAATCCTGGTCGCGGTACTGCATTTTATATCTTTCTTAATTTTCAAGCGCCGAAATAAGCGCCATCTAAGACGTCGAATTTGCACAATACTAGTCCGCCTGAACCTACAAAACAAGGATCTAGATATCTGGATCTTGGTAGCTGAAACATTGTACGTGTTCGGTTGTGAAATAAATTATTAATAAGTTAGCTTCACGCTCGTCTGCACTTGTCTGAACTTAAAGCCGTCATACGCCAAAGACAGCCAGTAGTACTTCCCGTTGACCTAGAATCATGAATTTTGGCAAGAACAAACATCATGTAGCACAAGTAAATAAAGACGTCTGAAAACCGTAAATTTGTAGTTACATTACAACATACCTTTTTGTAATTACAAACTTATTTACAGTTGGTTAACTAACTCCGACTTATGTTCAGTTCAGTTAGTCGCTTAGTAATTTTTATCTTTCCGTTACAGTAATATGTAGTGCTTTCATTGTTTATAAATAAATAAATAATACGGAACTCACGAATCTCGTGGTGCGCAAGTCCGACTCGCACTTGATAGTCGACGGTACATTATAATCCTCGACGAAAAAATAGTTATTTGTTATGCAAGGTTGCAAAGTTGTTATTTGGCGCGAGTGTTGAAATTGAAAGCTGAGCGTAGCGAGGCTTTCAAGACATGAGAAGCTAAATAATTTTGCAGCCATGCGGAACACACAATTTTTCACCTCACTACAGCGAGGAAAATGCAAGATTCAAGAAAAACAATAAAAACATAAAAATAATCATATTTAATTTTGCCTTCTATTTAACACATCAAATTTAAAACATAACACACTCAAATCCAAACCAAATAAATACGAGAAAAGCACACATATTAAAAATTAAGTAATATGGCCGTAATTTGTATTATCATCGTGTATACCTAGGTATTTTATCGTTGTATTTGAAACTACTTGACACATTCGTTGTGAATGTGGGAGAATGGCATTCTGGGAAGGATTAGTTGGATACTCGGAAGTATTTTCCATAACACTTGCTTTGGAAGTTATTGGACGATGGGATCCGAACAAGATTATTTCGGCTTTATCTTCTTTAAAAACGCCAATTAAATAGTTTCGGTAAATTACTTATCGTCTCCAAATATTTATAACAAATCCTTTTTCGTTTTAATGCAGGCTTTTAGCATTGAATAAATACTCCAAATTGGGCTTAACTTTCTTGTTTTCGATATCTCTATAAAGTAAGACAACAGTATGTATTCTCCACAGAACAAATTTAAGTTGTTTACGTGAAATGTGAAAACTTCCAAATTTTTTATTATTTTTTTTTTCTCGGGTGTGTTCAGAAATTACACTCTTATGTTTTAACTTTTATAACAAACTAGCTGACCCGGCGAACTTCGTACCGCCTGAAAGTCGATAAATGTGGGTAGAGATAGCTACATTCAGACTACCACCACTGATAATGTACAACATTTCATATTTTTATGACTATAATTATATTATTTTTCTGAATTCTGCATCGAAAGATGTAATGTCTGTTTTTATAGCTAAGATAAGCGATTTCAGTGCATGAAATTAAGTTTATAAGTTTATATATTTTTTCTGAGATAACTATATACTTATTTTATTATTAATTTATAAAAACTTACTCATTTTAAAATGTGGCAACACCAAAACCACAGTATGTACTTTATAGTACTACATACTGAATGGACCCGCACACCCCCGCCCCTTATTCGAGTTACCTCACCCCGCAAGGGCACCGAGTAGGAATTGAGTTTGCTGCGTAGAAAATTTTGAAAGGGTTGTGTATCTAACTGTGTATATGGGTTATAGGTGGGCATTGACTCGTGAAATAGTGATGGTGTTGGTGATGGTAATAATGATGATGGTGGAGACTGGTGGTGATGATGATGAAGGTGGCGACTGGTGGTGGTGATGATGATGAATATGGTGGTGACTGGTGATGATGATGATGATGAATATGGTGGTGACTGGTGATGATGATGATGATGAATATGGTGGTGACTGGTGATGATGATGAATATGGTGGTGACTGGTGATGATGATGATGATGATGGCGGTGTTGATTCTGATGATGATGGTCATGGTGGTGATGATGATGATTGTAATGACGGTGCCGATGGTGATGGCTAATGATATAAATGACCCCAAAATCACCATCATCACCACAATCATCATCAACATCATCATTCTCGCCACTATTACCACCGACACCATCCCCACCACCATCACCATCATCACTTCCACCACATTCACCATCACCACCACCACTATCACCACCATCATCATCACCACTATCACCACCACCACCACCACATTCACCATCACCACCAGCATGACCACCACGGACTACCACCATCACCACCGTCACCACCATCATCATCACCACTATCACCATCAAGACCACTACGGTTGTCGTGTGGTGGTGATAATTTTTTAGCTTATGTCATATTTATGTGCAATTAAAGTTGTTGCAATGCGTCTGAGGCAGCCCTATGCATCTTACACGCACACATTGACACTGACATTCAAGTTCAGTTTTTAGTAGGCAGTGTCCGCCCTGCGCCAAAACTCTGACTCAATGGAACGGTTACTTTAGTCCGATTTAGTAATAAAACAAACGGAATGTCGTTGAGGTTGACATGACATTATCAAAATTCAAAATTGTCGGTTTGGTTTGATTCATATTACTGATCCATTACTGATTCTGGAAACAGTAACTATTGAACTTACATCAAGGTGGTCTTCGCAGATTAATAATGGTATCTTTGGCAGAACCAATTTCCCCACTGCTAGACACCAATCTCCTTTATTCTTATGTGGCACATGAAAGAAACATTTATCGGGGGTTTTCGTCGAATCGTTCTTCCAATCGGGCACAAAAACATTACTTGGTGTATTTTGAAGGAGTATATTCCTCATCAACCCACACACGTGCGAATCTATCCATTTTTGTAAATTAATCCCAGCAAATACGTAATTAATTAAGTAACACGGTTAGATTTTCATTTGATCTCGTTAATAAAATTCGGTATGCATCTGTCATCTGCCAACGTCAAATTAAAAAAAAAATTTTTTTCGCTGTTTGGTCTAAAACGACAACCCTTAAATCTCTTAGCACTAAATTGTCTTAGATTGCGGTAATTTTATAGCCTAGCAAGCGTCAGTCCCGGGGATAGTGAGGCTACAAACAGCTTTCCTATGGCAATAATGTGCATACGTCATATTTTCATTATTAAACGTCAATCAAGGATTTGTCATTATCAAATTTCAAAACATTGTTTACCGGAATACTGCTCAATCATTCGTTCTTCTTGCGAAATAAATACTGAATCCTATTGAAAAATCTTGACTTTCATCACTGTGGATTGTTTTCGGTTTATTATGCAAAAAATACTTGAAATACGCGGAATATTTAGTCCTGTTTCCTTTTTGTTTACATCAGTGACGTTCACCAACTTTCAATGTCAGTTACCAAAAAATTATCATTGCCAGTAAAATAATTTAGTAGGTACCACTGAAAATCCGCAATATGGCGTGGATAGTAAAACCCCTTGCAGGGCTATATATATATTTCTTTAAATACAGCAGAATAAATTCTAAGATTTCTATATTAATTTCCACCTGTTAGAAATATGATGTTGTCCATTATGATAGACACAATCACAACAAACACAAAATAAAAAAGTCCAGACAACGTTTGGGTTTATTTGAAAATGGTAACTTACAAACTCGGCTACCGGCGTTTATTTATTGATCTTGAACAGACTCGTCGTGCCAATGTTACGAATGCGTCAATTCAATTTCATAATGTTGGCCGCATTGGACCATGGCGGACTATTTAACTCGTAATTTAAAAATTGCAATTGTGGGGTCTTTTTTGTGTATCTTTTCCTTTTTTTTGGCATATTATTAAACTTTTGGCCGAGACGATCACAACAAACCCGAAATCGTGCAAATCGGTTCAGCCGTTCTCGAGTTATAAGTGGCGGAACTAACTCAACTTTATTTTATTGATATAGATCTCGGCACAATAAGCTAATAGAAACTCGAAACAAACACATCAACCGGTCAACTTCAATTAACTATAGACTACATTACGTTTAGCTGTAATTAGCGTTTTGTTTTGTTATACCATTTTTAACACAATATAACAAACACGTCAACCGGTCAACTACAAAATTCTACTATAATTAACCATAGACTACATTACGTTTAGCTGTCAGTTGCGTTTTGTTTTGTTATACCCTTTTTTAACAAATGAACGGGTAGACTGTTTTTTTTACTGATATATTGCTTTCAGTTGCGTTTTGTTATTCAATATCAGTTGCGTTTTGTCACGTTTATGACGTTTTATGTCACGTCCCACGGGAACGTGATAAAAAGTATCCTATGTCCTTCTCCTGGTTCTAAGCTACCTCCCCACCAATTTTCAGCCAAATCAGATCAGCCGTTCTTGCGTTATAAGTAGTGTAACTAACACGACTTTCTTTTATATATATAGATAAATATTAAAATTTGTGTTGTATTTAATATATTTACTAGTCAAATATGTAAATGAAACTGAAATACTTACTATTAATATATATATACATATTCAACATAAAATAAAGTGTAGAAAAAATAAAAACTTAAAATCTGTAACCACAAACCAGGTTTCTGGACGTGATATTGTCAGTGTATTTTTTTTAAACGAAGTATTCAAACGTACATATGATTTTAGCCGGCCTGACCAGATCGCCCTTTATTTGCGTGCGTTGATTGGTTATTCGAAGATTTATCGACTGATGATATCAGTCACGCGTTGGAGGAGTCTTAAATATAAAAAAAGTTACATGAACCACAGATAAACAAAATCGTCGTGTTCGAAATTCAAATGACTTTTGCACGCTAGCGGATAAAATAGACTTTTGCACGCAGATTTCGCCCTATAAACGGAGGTTTTCCGAGCGGTTGAGGTGAAAAAGGGATGTTTCCGTATAAGTATAACTTGCGTATCTGTGTGTCTGTCTTTGGAATCGTAGCATTCAAACAGATGGACCAATGAGTGTGCTTTTTTAATCGAAAAACTTGTCCGTACAGATGGTTCTTAGGTATTTTTGGCGCAAAATTGAACCAGTAGTTTTCAAGATATTCAGCTTTAATTGGAACAAGTCACTAGATCTCAGCCAATATTGAAGCTAAGAATTCCTAAATTCGTACTTTGTCGGGGGTGTTTTAAAATTTTAATGTAGGCTAATGCACAATGCTGCTGTGCCCCAGATGCCATGACGTCATTTACCGCTATACAAAGTCATACTTACTACAGCTGACAGATTGGCATCTGGGACACATTTTACCGTCAAGGACCTGGACAGTGAAAAGGTTAGACATAATAAGTACACTCTCTGAATATCGATACGTAACTAAAATGCTCATCTCTATCTCTGTATGTATGTATAATATTGAGTACTGTTTTCAGTATATGAACGCCATAAAGGCGACGCTGTCGACGTCCCAGCCTGTCATAACAGAGGAAGAGTTCAACACGATATTCTACAAGATATCCGAGCTTCACGAGCTGCACAAGAATTTCCTCGAGGGACTGAAGGCCGCCGTCGCCAGTTGGGAAGAGCCTCTATCTGTTGGAAGTCATTTTAAGAAAATGGTAATGCCCTCGTATGCTGCTTACTACTGTTAGTAAAGTTGATATATGCACAGCTTCTATTAAGAGAAACAACATTTTAGGTTACCTTATAAACGCTTGTTCGCTATTTGCCTAAATAGAAGAGCCAAACAAATCAGATTTGGCAATAAAATTTAAATATTTAGAGTTTCTTGTAAGAAACTAAAAATCTCCTACAATTTAAATAATGAAAGCTAAAAAATTAGTTTGTATTTTTTACCAGACTTATCGTGGAGTCCATTGAACCCGACTTCCCGTCGACTTGTCTTAGAACAAGGAATAAGCCGTTTGTGCACCCTATACTGCCTTACAACAAACATTAAGCCAAACCTTCCCCATAAATGCCCCACCTATGCCAACTTATAATTTGTGTGTCCAGGCGGAGAACATAAACGTATACGGCGCGTTCCTGCACAACTACGGGCGCGCGACGGACGCGGTGCGGCGCCGCTGCGCTAGTTCACCGCGCTTCGCCGACCTGACGCGGCAGATCGCCTGCCGCGGCCAGCCGATGTCATTGGATGACTTGCTGCACAAGCCCGTCGCCAGGGTCCAGAAGAACGCCCTTGTCTTGCACGTTGGTACATCACTATACAGCTCTATTACCATGCTCGCTCGCCGTGTTACGCCGACCTGACGCGGCAGATCGCCTGCCGCGGCCAGCCGATGTCATTGGATGACTTGCTGCACAAGCCCGTCGCCAGGGTCCAGAAGAACGCCCTTGTCTTGCACGTTAGTACATCACTATACAGCTCTATTACCATGCTCGCTCGCCGTGTTACGCCGACCTGACGCGGCAGATCGCCTGCCGCGGCCAGCCGATGTCATTGGATGACTTGCTGCACAAGCCCGTCGCCAGGGTCCAGAAGAACGCCCTTGTCTTGCACGTTAGTACATCACTATACAGCTCTATTACCATGCTCGCTCGCCGTGTTACGCCGACCTGACGCGGCAGATCGCCTGCCGCGGCCAGCCGATGTCATTGGATGACTTGCTGCACAAGCCCGTCGCCAGGGTCCAGAAGAACGCCCTTGTCTTGCACGTTAGTACATCACTATACAGCTCTATTACCATGCTCGCTCGCCGTGTTACGCCGACCTGACGCGGCAGATCGCCTGCCGCGGCCAGCCGATGTCATTGGATGACTTGCTGCACAAGCCCGTCGCCAGGGTCCAGAAGAACGCCCTTGTCTTGCACGTTGGTACATCACTATACAGCTCTATTACCATGCTCGCTCGCCGTGTTACGCCGACCTGACGCGGCAGATCGCCTGCCGCGGCCAGCCGATGTCATTGGATGACTTGCTGCACAAGCCCGTCGCCAGGGTCCAGAAGAACGCCCTTGTCTTGCACGTTAGTACACCACTATACAGCTCTATTACCATGCTCGCTCGCCGTGTTACGCCGACCTGACGCGGCAGATCGCCTGCCGCGGCCAGCCGATGTCATTGGATGACTTGCTGCACAAGCCCGTCGCCAGGGTCCAGAAGAACGCCCTTGTCTTGCACGTTAGTACATCACTTTATACAGCTCTATTACCATGCTCGCTCGCCGTGTTAAGGCTGATTTAGACGATGCCAATTTTGAGACGCCTAAATTACGGCGCCAGTGATTACCGCACAGCACACCTCCGACCGTTTAGACAATGACTATGTTCAGCCGCCTATATCTCGCCGCCAGTCGTGTTTACACGGTGCTTTTTTTCAGTACCAGTCATTAGTGGCAGCGAGAGACGCGGAGAGGGGGTCACTGGCGCCAAAAAATAGGCTCGTGTTCTATTCCGCGCCAGCGCTGGCATGCGGCGAAAAAATGGCGCGGAAAGTGTTTATACGGTGCCTTTTCGAGGCGCCGTAATTTAGGCGTCTCAAAATTGGCATCGTCTAAATCAGCCTTTACGCCGACCTGACGCGGCTGACCCATGTCGCTCGACATCTTGCTGCATAAGCATATCGCCAGGGTCCAAAGAACGCCCTCTTTGTGTACAAGGTAATGTGAGAACCGGCTAGAAACTCAAATGGAAACTAATAGTGTCTTAATTGTTTGTTGCAGGATCTCATAAAATACACCCCTGCAAGTCACCCAGACCACGCGATGCTAACCGATGCACTGAACATGACACAACATTTCCTTGACGAATTTAATATTATACAAACTAAGTCTATGTTCCCAGTAAGTATATCAAAGTATTTGTAAATGATATATAATACAAGAACTTCAAACTATACATGTTATACCTGTTTCAATCCTTTTTAGAATGCAGACCGCGCTCAAAGAAGACTCGTCAAGAACTCGTTCATTGTGGAGCTCTCCGATGGACATAGAAAACTGAGGCATTTATTCTTGTTCAACGATGTTATAGCTTGTGCCAAATACAAGGTAATTAACTGCGCTGATAATTAGTAAATTATATTTGATTACCACTCTTCGCCATTGATATAACAGTTAAGAGGCCTTATTCCTTTTAAAATTGATTTTTTTCATATTGTGACGAATATATTGATAATTTCAACCAACTTTTTGAAGTGAATACTTTTTCCCGAGTTCTAGGTAGTAACGTAGCTTTTTCATGCTTTCATTGCGTTCAGTCGAAAATAAGTTGAAAAAACGAATTGTCCACGTGAATTTTGTCAATTTCGAGTAGTTTTTCGAACAAAAATTATCAATGAAAAATTCAAACTGTAGGTTTCAAATATATACCAATAAATCCCAATAGCCCTGTTCCAGGTAGTAACATCAATAATATGTTAACAGAAAAATTTCTAAACAATCAGCATTTTAAAAGGAATAAGGCCTCTTAACCGGGTACCTTTTTGGTGTGTAGGCCTCCGGTCGGGATAAGTTCACATTCGAGCTGAAGTGGTTCATCCAGCTGCCGGACATCGTGGTGGTGGAGGAGGAGGCGGGCGCGGGGGAGGCGCGCGAGAACTCGCCCGCCAACATCGTGGCGCTCAAGTCGCAGGCCTCCACCGTGCGCGACCAGATCCTGGCTGAGGAGCGCGCTGCGCACGACGACAAGGTATACTCCGGGTTTAAGCGGTTCATATTCATCGTCATCGCTACCTAACAAACATACAGTTTTCCCCCCTTTTTCAGTGTTAGGACCACAGACAACCCCCACTAGACGGAGCATGTAAGGCGACCCGCGCGCACCAACGATATGGTACGGCAGAACATTAAAGTATCAACACGGCGGCCACCGTTTAGTTGCGTCCATGTTTATGATCCATGCGTACGTCAACGAAAAAAGAAATTAAATAAATAACATGGTAAATTGTAGTGTTAAGTGGTGTAGAGAGACCTCATAAACATGAACGCAACTAAACGGTGGCCGCCATGTTGATACTTTAATGTTCTGCCGTACCATATCGTTGGTGCGCGCAGGTCGCCTTACATGTGCCTTACATGCTCCGTCTAGTGGGGGTGGTCTGTGGTTAGGACTAAATAAGCGTGCGGACAATTTTTTTTGAGGATGTCAATATCGATTTTATATTTTCTTGGGATCAAATTGTCTATATGGGATTATCTACATTTAGATTGCTCTAAAAGTCAGAAGTGATCGTCAAAGATCAACATAGCACTAAAACGCTCCATACATTTGGCCTACCTACATATGACGTCATCTGTGGGTTGGGTACCAATATTTGTATGGATAAATTAAGTAATTTGCCATTTTGATGTGATTGCCATGAGGATTCTGTAAAAAACAAAACAAAATTTCTTTTGGAACAAAAGTAATAATAAAAAAATATTCGTACCTCTGAAGTCACATATTGTTTCATGACATATTGAGCTAATTTAATTAATATAACTACCTATTGCCTTTTTTCAGAAAATAAGGCTAGGCGGTCGCGGTACGGCCGAGAAACAACGCAAGAAGCTAGCGGAGTTAGAAGGGCAGCTAGTGCTGGCGTCGCCCAACCTGGTGTTGCGCATAGGCGCCCGGGCGCCGGGCGCTTCGGCGCTGCAGCGGCATCACATCTTCTTCCTCAGCTCGGAGTACGAGCGCACGCAGTGGATCGACTCTATACACGCGCTGCAGGTAGGCTAGTGAAGCTAGAAGGACAGCTGGTACTAAAAGAAACGGTCACGTTTTTTTAGCTTTTTAATGACTTCAAATATGTCACCCATTTTAGATTTCAAGATGGTGGTTTGCACCCCAAATGTAAAAAAAAGCTATGTTCACATCTTAAAGTCCATAAAAACACCCATGCGTGTTTAAAAATCTTATGTTGGCTCACTACTCATATCAACGGGTAATAAGGGCCTCGATATTGATGGCAGTTATAATCGTTTTGTCTGAAAGCTTAATTTTATTGATGCATGTCGAAGGCATCGATATCAAGAGGCCTTATTCCTTTTAAAATTTATTTTTGTCATATTATGAAAAATAAATTGATAATTTCGACCAGCTTTTTGAAGTGAAAAATATTTTTCCCCGAGTGCGAGGTAGTAACATAGCTATATCATGCTTACATTGCGTGCAGTCTGAAATAAGTTGAAAAGCTAATTTTCCGCGTGAATTTTGTCAATTTCGAGTAGTTTTTGAAACAAACATTATGAAGGAAAAATTCAAACTGTAGGTTTCAAATATATACCAATAAATCCCAATAGCCCTTTTCTAGGTAGTAACATCACATGTTAAGAAACATGTTTGATCATAGGGAAAAATGTCTAAAACAATCAGCATTTTAAAATTTTTGTCAGTAAAACTTTTGGTCAGTGTAATGTAAAATTTTTCAACACTACAATACTATGTATGAAACTATAGGTCTACAATTAAGGTGATTTCTAGTCCTATGACAACACCAATGTTATGTTATTTTAAGACTGTTTGTTTCTTGAAAAAAAAAAAAAAAAAAAAAAAAAGGAATATGGCCTCTTAATAGACGTTGTATTACAGGCGTCATCGGCGCCGCCGGGCGGTTCCGCGGCGGTGTCGATGCTGGAGCTGCAGGCGTGGGTGACGGCGTGCCGCAGCTACCTGCAGACGGACATGGGCTCGTACCTGCTGCGCAGCGGGCGCGACGACTCGCTGCTGCTGGGCGACCTGCAGCTGCACGTCACCGGCATGACCGCGCCGCTCGACACGCCCGCCGGTGAGACCGGCTATTAAGCTGGAAACAAACTACAGGACGCGCCCGTCACGTGGTTGACGTGAGCATACGGGCTTTCGAATGCCGTGCTCGGATTTAGCAATCCAGCGCGTCAAATTTATACGGGACGTCCGACCGAAAAAAGGTCGGTTTACGTACTTACGATTACAGACATTTGAATCGATCGCTCCCTTAATTGTTACATGTTTAGATTATCCTACGTAGTTTGTCACATGTTTTGTGGTCTCTTATGACTATTTCATGTATGTCAATTTCGGATAAAAACAATCGAAATAATAATGCGTAAATTAAATCCTATTTCAGACTACTACATAGTGGTGGAGGTGGACTCATACGGGCACTACTTCCGCAAGGCGAAGTCGAAACTGGTGTGCCGGAGCGCGCAGCCGCGCTGGAACGAGAGCTTCACGCTGGACCTGGAGGGCTCGCAGAACCTGCGCCTGCTGCTGTACGAGGACGCCGCGCGGCCCGTGCTGCGCGGCAAGTGCACTCTCAAGGTGACCGTCTTATTGTAGTGTAACACGAGTCGACTGGCGGGCCGGAGCGCGCAGCCGCGCTGGAACGAGAGCTTCACGCTGGACCTGGAGGGCTCGCAGAACCTGCGCCTGCTGCTGTACGAGGACGCCGCGCGGCCCGTGCTGCGCGGCAAGTGCACTCTCAAGGTGACCGTCTTATTGTAGTGTAACACGAGTCGACTGGCGGGCCGGAGCGCGCAGCCGCGCTGGAACGAGAGCTTCACGCTGGACCTGGAGGGCTCGCAGAACCTGCGCCTGCTGCTGTACGAGGACGCCGCGCGGCCCGTGCTGCGCGGCAAGTGCACTCTCAAGGTGACCGTCTTATTGTAGTGTAACACGAGTCGACTGGCGGGCCGGAGCGCGCAGCCGCGCTGGAACGAGAGCTTCACGCTGGACCTGGAGGGCTCGCAGAACCTGCGCCTGCTGCTGTACGAGGACGCCGCGCGGCCCGTGCTGCGCGGCAAGTGCACTCTCAAGGTGACCGTCTTATTGTAGTGTAACACGAGTCGACTGGCGGGCCGGAGCGCGCAGCCGCGCTGGAACGAGAGCTTCACGCTGGACCTGGAGGGCTCGCAGAACCTGCGCCTGCTGCTGTACGAGGACGCCGCGCGGCCCGTGCTGCGCGGCAAGTGCACTCTCAAGGTGACCGTCTTATTGTAGTGTAACACGAGTCGACTGGCGGGCCGGAGCGCGCAGCCGCGCTGGAACGAGAGCTTCACGCTGGACCTGGAGGGCTGAGAGGGAGGATGTGACGTATCTTATTGATTCAAAACTCTAACCGCGACAAGTCGGACCGGTATGCCAATGCCACAAGGCTACAACTCCGACGGCGATTGGCAGTTGTTTAGCCGTGCTGGCTAACCGCTCTAACGACTCCCTAGAATCAGAACCTTAATTTAAAAATTTAAGTCGGGGCGTTCTGCTCAAGTGATATCGGGTCTCGTTTTATCTATAACGAATTGTGTTTGTAGCTATCTCGCGAGTGGGCCTTGGAAGCGGCAGTAGGCGGCGCGACGCGCACCGTGGCGCTGGGCGGCGGCGCGCTGCCGCTGCGGCTCAAGCTGCTGCCGCCCGAGCGCTCCACGCGCCGCGTGCCCGCCGCCAAGCCCGGCGCGCTCTTCGGCGCCAAGATCACGCACGTTGCTAAGTAAGCACCGCTCTTATCTCCGTTTCAGTCACACAAGTATAATCAAACGAAAAAATATACAATGTTTCTGTTAATGCATAAAGAACAAACTTACTCACAAATCAATAATAGTTTACACTACAACCTGACTACATCACATCCTGGTCACGGCACCATATTATAAAACCCGATTTTGTGTCTTATAGTATTTTTATACTCGCGTACTTTTATCTGTCAATTATAATTTCACAGACAAAATCACAATAACGCACTTTTTAATCCTGTACCAAAATTGTATACTCTATGGTACCCGCTACAGAACTTTAATATTCATAAGACATCTCTGTACTCAACTCTAATAATTTCAAGAAGAGAACATCATGATCATTGATTTAAAAAAAAGCACGACGCTACTGTTCCCTGATTGGTTAAAATTACTTGTCAAAAAATTTAACCAATCACGAGGCACCTGCCGTGACCATCGCGATCATGTTTTTTTAATAGGTCAGTTTTAGTTGAACGAAAAAGGTTACAATAAAATAAAATTCATAGTGGGAATGACGATTAAAGTAAAAAAAAAACTGTGTTTTGCTCGTATAAAAAGTATTGTATGCAATAGTTACACAATTAGATTTTAAAATCTCGTACCTTACAAACGCCGTACTCGATTTTAAGAACCTTCATTGTGCAACGATTGCATAAAATAAGTGTAACGTTTCAATTGTTTAACTAATTGAATGCTTCGTGTTTCAGACGCGAGAAGCGCAACATCCCATTCATAATAAGCGCGTGCGTGCGCGAAGTGGAGCGACGCGGCATCCTGGAGGTGGGCGTGTACCGCGTGTCCGGCAGCGCCTCCGACCTGGCGCGCCTGCGCAAGAGCTTCGAGACCAGTCAGTATAAAAAAAAAAAAAATATTAAGGGACAAAAAAAAATAAAAATTAAGGGACAATCATACCGGGACCGCCGACTCAGTAGGCAGGTGCCTACCAACCGAGCCAAACGCGTCGTCAACTCAGTAGGCAGGTGTCTACCAAAAGATAGAGTATAGATTATTTATAAACCATTTTCTACTGTGCAGACACAGTATAAACAGTAAAACTGCTCCTGCTGTGAGTACTAGCCAATACCACCAAGCGTCTCACTTTATTCTAGCCCATTTTTATTTCTCACTGCTTAGCAAGTACCAGAATTGTATCCAGTCACATTTTTTCGTCATTTCCTGATCCTGAGCTGACTAATCACTCGTTCTTTAACAGATGGATTTGGGCTTATGAGCTTATACCAAAAGCCAGAAGCTAGCAGCAACTTATATAGCAATGTCTTTCTCTAGTAAATATTAAAACTGAGAATTCAATTTACAGACGCATACGAGGCAGAGCAGCTGTTGAAAGAAGTGGACATCCATTCGGTCACCGGTGTGTTGAAACTGTATCTCCGTGAGCTGCCGGAAGCGTTGTTCACCGACGCGCTCTATCCTGAGCTACTACGCGCCTGGGGCGCCACGCAGGTAGCTACTGCCTTTTCATATATGCTAGACTAGAATTTTCGTATACGCGTTACTTTAGCTAACTTGATATAAATATTATATTGGTAATTTAGGTAACCATACTACATACATACATTTAGGTACCGTTACGTTACGTTTTTAGGGTTCCGTACCCAAAGGGTAAAAACGGGACCCTATTACTGAGACTTCGCTGTCCGTCCGTCCGTCCGTCCGTCCGATTGTCACCAGGCTGTATCTCAAGAACGGTGATAGCTAGACACTTGAAATTTTCACAGATGATGTATTTCTATTGCCGCTATAACAAAAAATACTAAAAATAAAATAAAATAAATATTTGAGGGGGGCTCCCATACAACAAACGGGTTGGTTGCGTTAACTTTGCACCTCATTTGTATGGGGCGCTATACATAACAGGTGCAAACTTAACTTAACCACTTCAGGATGAAAAGTGTTTGTACGGAACCCTCGGTGCGCGAGTCCGACTCGCACTTGCCCAATTTTTATATAATGCTATGGTTCATCTCGAATTGCAGGGCGTCGGCACTTCTGTCGACTCGGGCCCGGCGCACACGCGGCGCCACGCGCTGCTCAAGTGTTACGCGCAGCTGCCCGACCTCAACAAGAACTGCATCGACTTCCTCCTCAACCACTTCGTCAAGTGAGTCTCGCGTACTTGGTAACCCTACGCGTCTTTTCAGAGATAACAAATACCTTACCGTTCACTAGTCACTTCATTTCTGTCAAGCCACTGATGTCAGTTCATGGTACCAAGATAAACTCTGCCATGCTACGGCAAAAGGACGTACTATGATATCCGTATAAAGATAAGACCTTTTACCGTGACACGGCAAAACTGTGAACAATCGCTTTGTACGAGTAAATGGTTTAGCAGTTTGGTTCTAGCAGTTTTTTCGGTCGATGAGCGATTTCGGTTTTTGATTATAATTATAACATATGAAATAAATAATATTTTCTTCGGTTTCCGTAACTAAGTATCACACATTTAAATGGATTAGGCCCATGTGGCATGTATGTACCTTTATTTTAAATTAATATTTCACAAAATGGGTAGTTTGCACAAATTGTGTTTTTCCCAGTCAACTTTTGACAACGGTATCTGTAAAGGTACCGAAACGTCAGGGAGGCTCAAATAATTAATATACGCGATACAATCCGTTTAAATTATTTTATTTAATTATACCAAATAAATGACAATCGATTTCCTGCCAAAGTTTGTATCATTCTTCAAAGTAATTTAGTAATGTTATATTCGAAATACCAATATTTACAAGTCGCCAAACGTGCATAACTTTGAGCGTGATCGTATTTCAGAGTGAACCAACACGAGTCGGACAACAAGATGTCTCTGCACAACCTGGCGACGGTGTTCGGTCCGACGCTGCTGCGGCCCGGCGGCGCGGCGGCGGGCGTCAAGCTGCGCGCCGACCAGCTCGCCGCCGGCACCGTCGACGCCATGGCGCAGGCCGGCATCCTCTACTGCCTGCTGCAACAGCGACAGCTGGCCGCTCAGCTGTCTTCGCATCACCGCCCCGCCGCGCTCTAACTTCACCAGGGTCACCGACAGCGGACAAGCTGTCGCTGCACGACTGGCCGGCATACTCTACAGTGCAACATAAAAGAGTAGAAAATAAATGAACGCGCCACTTCCTTCGCAACTGCCACATTTTTGACGTAAAGTGCTTGAATATGGTAACAATTTTGTATGAAAAATTGTAGTTCCTTTATCATCCGCTTTCTACTCTTTTGTGTCGCACTGTACAGTACTGTCTTTTACAACAGCGACAACTTGCCCCCCGACTGTCTTCACACCTTCGCCTCCTAGTTATTCCCGTCCTAATTTCACCGGAGTGCCCCTAGCACAGGTAAGCGATGTCTTGTGATAAGGATGGTAAGCCGTTTGCCTAATCTTCGGAGTTTTGCTTCTTGAAACGATGCACAGCTTAATTATAACTTTTATTGGTATGTTACATTATTTTTGTGTTCACGATATGTCCGAATAGATTAATTAAACATTGATCGACGTTGAACAACACTTTTACTTAATGCCGCACCATCCTAGGTAGACTAGCGTGTGCGAGGGAGTAGTTTATTTCTATGTTAATTAAAAATATTGGAATATGGCTCACAGAGACCGACTTACTTTTTGCATTTAAACGTGCGTACGAATCACACAAGGTCGAGTTCGATTCCCATCGATTGTGCTTTACTTTGTGGTTTGTGTCATGGCGTTAAGTATTTAAGTCATTAATACCGTTGTGTTTGTAACAAATGATACGATCCTAATCACTGTCGATAAGGTCGAAATATGGCATCTATATTATATGATCAGTAAGCGAGTATTTCTCACACGTGCTTAGTTAAATTTCCGTTCGACTAACACCGGGTTTGCGTTTTTATAATCTAATGCGACGGGACCTCTAAAACTTCCGCATCCTTCCGCGCGAACGCTTCTCCTATATTTAAATATTTCCTACTAACGAGTAGTTTAGGTTAGGTACACAGTCAACTTGAACGAGCCAAAAAACTCACACAAGCAACGGTTACAATTTTACACACATTAAACATGCCTTAGCGTTCGTGCAAATTAGGGATAAGAGTAATGTTAAGGTGTTTTCTAATTATATTTTCTCTTAGTATTTTCTATTAAAATTTTTTGGTCACAAAAGGTGGCCTCGATCGATTAATATATCAAATTAGATATTGAAGCCACCGGCTTCCGCTCACGCTCTAGTTTTCTATAGTTTTAACGACAATCGGTTGTTAAAATTAAATATAGATTTCTACTTAAATTAGAAATGGTTGGATTAGTGACAAAGAATGTGTTAAAGTTGATCAGCGGTCTCCCAACACCATTGACGTGCTACTCTTATAATAAGTGAGATTTTATACATGAACTAGTTTTCCAGTATGACACGTTAGTATCAGGTAATCAGGTTGCAAGTTGTCCGTTTTTTATTTTTATCTGGACTTTAACAGATACCGGCCAAATATTCGCCAAGTTTACATGTTTTTTAGCTTGTAATTATTAATGCCAGACGAAAAGAAACCAGTAATGGCTTAATTTTGTAATAGCAATTGAACAATATTGAATAAAATATTGGTACATTTGAGGTTTTCATATCGTCGGGGATAGTGCAATACCGCGTAAATAACAGCTGTCGATAAAGTTCTCATTTCAATAAATTACTTAGCATTTGTTTGAATATTGATTCGTATCTACTCGTTACTTACGCGGTATTGGACTATCCCCGACGATATGTTATCAAATCACACTGCCAGACGTAAGTGCAATTACGATATACATATTTTATTAATGAATGTCCTTTATTGGAACTGAACTGTATTCTTTTTAACAGTATGCGCATGATCGGTGATTAAGTTCAAAAACCCATGCATGCAAAGCAAATAAAACAGTAATGCAACATTCCATGAAATAAAACAGACTGAGAGTAGAGTAATTCATTATACATTATATCATTTACAGAAAATTTAGCTTATTAACAAATTCGAAGACTTAATTGTGTTGAATGCTGGGTCGAAAAAATTAAGATTCAGTGAGTATTACGAATTGGGACCCAATTAATAATAATGATTGTAATAAATTATTAGCTTATAAATTGGAGCAGACTGATATGAATAAATTGTTAATTTTTTTTGTACCTTCAATAGAACACCTTTGATCAAACTAAGCTTTAGTTTTATATGACATGTGGCAAAAGAATGAACTTAGAACTATTATTTTGAAAGTGATTATTTATAATTATGGATCTGTGGTTTGTTATGCAGGAGACGGATGATTATTTTCTAGTATAAGCGAAGAAGTTTCGGTTGTCGTGTAGCATTGTAATGCTAGTCGTGTTTATTTAATGTGCTTGATTTTTATATTGTTGTGTCATTACGGGCAGCTGCCGCGCGGCAGCGGCACGTTGTCACTTGCACTTTAGGCGAGGTTCGTTCGCTAGCTAAGACATAGTTTAGGTGTTTTATTTCACAATTAGACTAGTATGTACTTAAAAGTAAATATTATTACCAAAAATTGATAAAAGCATAGAGGGAGATTTAATCCATTTTATAATTTTGCGTTACATTTTTGTTTAATCCCATTGACATTTATGATTTATGTTGATATAATTAATATATTGGTAATTTAGGTAACCGTACTGTACCTATTCTTTTTACAATCTTTATGCTAACATTTTCTTCACCAAAGACCATTCCTTAATATTACTTGGGTTCTGTCATAATTTCATATTAAGGCATATCTAATAGAATTGAATTCCAATGTAATTTGCCAAAGTTTGCCTTAAAAGTCTGCAATCTTAGGAGCCATATTTTTTGCGTGTAAGGCTATTCACTTTTCAGTTTCTTTGGGTTGTCATTTTAGCTTTGATCTTCCACTGTGAGAATAATAACTTTGTAGGAGTTTTCTCTCTTTATATTTGGCACAGCAATATCATTGACACTATTTACAATTATTTTTAGTCATTGTAAGCATTTAGAAGGTAATTCTTGGACAGACTGAGGGCAGTAAGTCCCCTGCTTACTGCTGCCAAATGAATTATTAACCAGCCTTGTACACACCTTTGTATTATCAATGTTACCTTGTAGTCTGCTATTATTATTTCAATAAGATTATCTAATATAAGTTGTGTTGGTAATATTCCTGCTGTATTATAGGTATTTACACAATCAGGTTTACTTCAACACTGTATTGAATTTTTGTATATATGACACTGAAATGTAGTTATGTAACATTTGCAATAAAATGTATTTTTATTACCACCTTTAAACTTTCTTTCATTAATTTCGCCTCAATCTACAAGGCCATTTTGGAGATGAAATGTGCCTGTAACTATCATGTGTTCTTCCTCATGGTTCCCTATGAGCTTGCGGCCCTAGGCCAAAGTGATGGGGGCAATCCTGGAACTGACATCGCCCAATATTTTTGTTTGGCCTAGGGCTGTTAACCTTTTGACCGCCACAGTTGTCATAACACGACTTTGGAATAATTTATCAATCATCAAAAACTTTGTAATCCAAACTGTTACAAGTGGATTTAAATCCCTGTTGATTATGGAGCACATTCATTTTTTTTGCTATAGTTTTAGTGGTACGGTGAATTGTTTCACTTCTTGGCGTTTAAAAGGTTAATTTAATTAACTAGTTATGGGCACTGACTCTCCTAAAAATATCAAAAACATTGTTTTGGGCTAACATTAGCTATACCTAGGGATTTCTAAAAGAAAAAGAACTTTGATTTCAATGTTTATTAAAAAATATAAAGGTTACAGTTAGATTCTACTAAAATTAAACACAGCCATTATTCCTGTATATTTGGTTGATTTGTGAGGTATAATTTAGAAAATAAATCTATAATATTGATTTTTGACATACCTTCTGCATAATATATATAAATAGCTACAACTATCACAACTAATGAAGCAAGCAATTTTGATTTTCTATATGTAAAGAATGTTATTATAAGAAGTCCAAAATACAATGCTAATCTTTTAAGTGCATTTCGTAAAAGGTCACTTCTCTCTTGATCATCAACACATGTGTCATCCCATAAAACACTATCAGGATTACAAGAAGTGCATTTAGATGGGCCAGAACCTGAACAGGTCTTGCATGATTGGTGACATTTCTTACAACTATAGGATCCTTCTCGGTTAACACAGTATTGGTCTATTTTACATGTGGTTGTGATTGAACATTCATCAATGTCAACACATGCACCTGACACCAACTCCCAGCCTGAGTTACATGCAGTGCAAGCTGCTGGTCCATCCCCTGAGCAACCTGCACAAGCCTTATGGCACTGTTCACACGATTCCTCACTTGATCTGTAGTAGTTCTTAGCACAGTCATCACAGTAAATACCTGTAAACTCTTTGTTACAAAGACAGGTGCCATTACCCTTTCGCGTGCCTTCCCCAGCACATCTGCCCCTTCCTCCACATATTTTGTTCTTGTGTAACGGGCATGGGGTGCATGATTCCCCAAAATGATTTTCAGGGCAGCAGTGCTGAAGCGTTTCAGTACATAACCATGTGAACAGATCAACAGAGTCAGGATCTTCATGAAACCACCATTTTTCTAAAGGTTGCTCAGCTTCCTCTGCTAAGGCGTAGCACTGATCTTGATGTTTCTTGACCTCCGAGCATAAACCTTCCTGTACTTCCACGAGTCTCATCTCGCTTCGCGCGTACGATTTCAGCTTGGCTTCCTCCCAGGCGGCATCTCCCCCTTCATATTTGCCCCGTGATGTTTTTGTAAGCCAATGATTGAAGGAATCAGTTAATATCCTACATCTTTGGCACTCACCGATTCTACCAGCAGAATGTAAATCAATATCGGGTAATGATATTTTTTTACAAATTATATTATGAATGAAAAGTCCCTGCAGCAAACAAGCTATGATTTTTACACCAAATAAATTCATTTTCCTTGATTAATGTACAGTTGCAGTTTTTTTTAAGGTATAACAAACTTTAATTTTAGTACGAAAGTAAACTTATTTTACTCGTACATCCTATCTACCATCTGATCTCCGGGTATATCCACTTGACACTGACGTGACTGACGTGTAATTTCAGGATTCGATTCGAGCTGACTGGGAACTTTAAACAGCTTGTAACATGCAGCAATTGCATAATGTGTGAAGCAATTTTAACAGTAACTTAAACAGCTTACTTGTCTATGATTCCATGCGTAAAAAAAAACAAGCATAGAGCCTACTGACTGATTCTAATTCTACCAAAGACTACAATGTACTGAATTGAAGCGGCACGGACTTCAATTCAATAGAAAATTAAAATAATAATAACGACGTAATTCCTTTTAATCATAAGTTTATTTTTATTGTTTATCAAAAAGTATTTGTTATATTGGAAGCTGCATTATTTTATTGGAACTGCAACTGCACAAGGAAGATTATGACTGCTTGTTACGACGGATATACAACCTAACCTAGATTCCACATGCAATTTGTAGTCAGCTGAATTAAAATCTTCCAGTCATGGCTGATAAAATAAGGTAATTTCTATACTTTAAACAGTTTTCTTAAAATGACCATGACTATGCGCTAATTTGAAATGTAATTAAAATTTCATGTTATGTTTTTTAGATTCAACTCCAAATTCGACATTAAGGGCAACTATGAACCCTCAGATTCTGAAGATGAATACTCTGAAAATGAGAAGGAACTTCTGGAAAACGTACGTAAAAGGAAACGACAAAACAGCGACAGTGAAGAAGAGATGTATGCATTCTCAGAGTCTGATGAGGACTCGGATGCCAAAAAAGATGATTTGGGTATTGCAGACAGCGATGTAGAAGGACAAGAAAAGTCCGATGATGATTTACCAGATTCTAAGGCATGGGGCAAAAATAAACGATCATACTATGCTACTGACTATGTTGATGAAGACTATGGTGGTTTCGGAAATGATGAAAGAGCAGCTCTGGATGAAGAAGAGGAAGCCAGAAATATTCAGAAGAGGCTTCTGGAACAACTTGGAGAAGACGACTTTACAGAGGATTACATTAATAAACTTGCTGCCAAAGCTAAAGATGCAGAATCAGTGGTTAAAAGTGATTTAAGTCAGATGTCCAAGAGACAAAAACTACAATTACTAGAAAAAGAAAGTCCAGAATTTGCAGGACTAATTGATGACTTCAAAACTAAATTAACAGTGGCTAAAGATGATTTGCATCCAGTTTTAAGGCTTGTTAATGATGGTAAACTGCCAAAATGCCCAGCATCTAAATTTGTTAAGACTAATTATGAACTTATCTTAAATTACTGCACAAATATAAGTTTCTATTTGTTACTTAAAAGTCAAAGAATTAACATACAGAATCATCCAGTTATCAAAAGATTGTACCAGTACAGACAGATGTTGAACAAAATGGAGCCAATTTATCTTGAAGTGATAAAACCTCAAATAGATAAGATATTACAAGCTGTTAGTAACAACTTAGAATTACACATAACAGAGGAGCAGACGGAAGTCACCAAGAAACGCAAATCTAAAAACTTGCCTACTGAATCAACGTCGAAGAAACTTAAACTTACTTCTGCACTGGAGAAAAATGAGGGAGATGACACAGGTGTGTCGGACAATGAAGACGAATATGAGGACAACCAATCTGAAGATGGCCACATTGCAAAGGTTAATGATGAGTCTGAAGAAAGTGGATTCTCTGATAATGATGCTCCTCAAAACGATATAGAGGACACCAAACCTTCCACCTCCCAAGACATTATGCCGGTTGAAGGTGATAAGCGTGAAATCACTTATCAAATAGCTAAAAACAAGGGTCTGACACCACACAGAAAGAGAGAGCAGAGAAACCCTAGAGTCAAACATAAGCTCAAGTATAGGAAGGCTAAAATTAGGAGGAAGGGAGCAGTCCGCACTCCTAGAACAGAGGTTGCTAGGTACGGTGGAGAAGCCTCGGGTATAAAGGCTAATGTGAAAAAGAGCATCAAAATTAAGTAATACCAATACCAGTTTGTGTATTTTATTATTACTATTATTTTTTACAATAAAATTATTCACTGCATTGTTCATGTCTTTTAATGTTGCCACCTGAAACAAAAGTAGACATTATTGTAATATTCTCCAATTCTTTAATATTTTAGCTGCTCCAAATATAAAAATAAAAAAATAAAAATAAAGTGCTCACTTTGACGCCCATATAAAAGCATTTTTTTTACTCGTCAGGTTCACTTGTAACCAAGTTAGTTTGTAACAGATAATGTAATCGAATCTTAAGGCTGATTTAGACGATGCCAATTTTGAGACGCCTAAATTACGGCGCCTCGAAAAGGCACCGTGTAAACACTTTCCGCGCCATTTTTTCGCCGCATGCCAGCGCTGGCGCGGAATAGAACACGAGCCTATTTTTCGGCGCCAGTGACCCCCCCTCCGCGTCTCTCGCTGCCACTAATGACTGGGACTGAAAAAAAGCACCGTGTAAACACGACTGGCGGCGAGATTTAGGCGGCTGAACATAGTCATTGTCTAAACGGTCGGAGGTGTGCTGTGCGGTAATCACTGGCGCCGTAATTTAGGCGTCTCAAAATTGGCATCGTCTAAAATTAACGTTTTATATATTCTTACAGTCGGCAATAAAAGCGTGTCTGAAAATAACTTTTTTGACTTCAAAACTTATTTTACCGCGGTCGAGTAAAAACAGTTTATATCTCTACATCAAAATTGGCTGAACTCTTAAAAAAAAGTATCTAACATCAAACTTGTAAAACAATTAGTCTCTTTGGGGTGATGGACGGAGCTGGTGCAGTAACAGACCGGCCACGTCTTGCGCGACAGCGGCAGCGGTGAGCGGTACGTGTCTCGCTCACTCAAATGGGTGCCGCGCTCGGATCTCTCGCTCAACCGCTCGCCACGCCGTTTGCCGCCGCCGTGTAATGATCCGTAAGTCAACTTACAGTTTCAAGACCTTGTCCTTCCCGCCGGAGGCCACGAAGCCACCGTCGGGGGCCCAGTCCGCGGCGTACACCTCGTCGGCGTGCCCCGGCAATTCCAGCTCCAGTTTCTTTGTCTTCATGTTCCAAACTGTAAAGCAATAATTATGTCAGTTTATTTCACAGGTTCTTCTTGCATTTTACCTGTGATTTCATAGCTGATATCGTTCTTATGTAGAACAGATTCTAACACAGATGTCAGATAGTTTGACCCCCCTACCCCCCCACCTGTCGCGGAGCACAAACTGGCAACCGGGCGTTTTGGGCTCAGGTGGACATGTATAATACCCGTACCAAATGTAATTGCTGTCAAAATGTCATACTGTTTCCCAATAGAAAACGGATTACTCCACACTATCGCGAAATTGAGCGAGGCGAA
Source organism: Apotomis capreana (assembly GCA_947623375.1). Taxonomy (NCBI): domain Eukaryota; kingdom Metazoa; phylum Arthropoda; class Insecta; order Lepidoptera; family Tortricidae; genus Apotomis; species Apotomis capreana. The sequence goes on from OX392512.1 coordinate 17,974,365, forward strand.
CTTGGCCGAAGTATGAGTTACGTCAGACAAGACGGGGGTGACGATTTTACGCCACAAGAGAAGTCGTATGGTATTGTATATATCGGTATGATGTTGTAGCTACCTTTGAGTGTGGAATCGGCGCTAGAGCTGAGCAGCAGCCGCGAGTCGGCGGCCCACGCGACCGTGTACACGGCTTGTACGTGTCCGCGCAGCGTCGTTATGAACTTGCCAGTCGCCGCCTCCCATAACTTCACAGATTTGTCGAAAGACGCTGATGCTATTATCCTGTACAAACATTTACGATGTTATGTCACTGGTTAAATAAAAGTGTGTTTGAATGTCTTTTGTTTGAAGAGGGTTTTCTGACGTATGACTCTTGTTTCCCCAACTGCTTCCTTATGTCAACTATGTTTCTATTCGAAGCTTTAAAATTTCAGGACTTTGTTTATTAACTTAACCTGGCCACTTGGGTTCTTCATAATCACAATGTTTAAAGATTATCGAAAAGTTTTCGGTTTCGGGGAATACCTAACATAGGTGGGGAAATGAAACGATTTAAAAAAAGAAAGTAAGGCCCTAAAGTTTTTATGGAGTATATGGAATTATAGAAATCGTATAATTATGTGGAGAGCTTTGGGGCAAAAAACAATGACCTCAAACGGGCACGACCCTCTCAGTCATGAGGAAAACGAGGAAGAAGAAGATATGGAAATACTCCGCTCGCTATTACGAGGAACATTCCTGGTATATTTCACATTGTATACATTTTAACTTCGAGTCAGGAGAAAACGACGTCATTGAGAAGTTGTTGGTGACGAGTCATACGCGCCATGGGCCGCTTCTGTTTCTCCTGCAGCTTGAAATGTTTAGAACCAGAGACCAGACGCTCGGCACCGCTCGGGCATACCGCTTAGTATCGCTCTAGAGTTCTCAGCTGTAGTACTAACCTGGAGTCTGGTGAAAACTTGACGTCATTGATAAGCTGTTGATGGCCGGTCATGCGCGCCAAGGGCCGCTTCTCTTTCTCCGGCAGCCACAGGAACAACGTGAAGTCGTCAGAACCAGAGACCAGGCGCTCGGCACCGCTCGGGCACACCGCTTGGTATCGTTCTAGAGCTCTCTGTTGTAGTACTTTTTCTGTAGACAGAATAAAAAAGTTTTTTTTTATATATTTGTGGCATTACCATCCTCTTGAAGAGATGTACGGGAGTTACAAACAGTAGAAGAGTCGAGACAAGGGACGTCGCATGACCAGCAAAGTCGAGGGCAGTTGTGTGAATGTGTAAGCTCTGTAGAGTCAACAAGTTAATTCAATACGTTAAGTCATAGGTAGCATTGATACATATTATTCAGATGCTTATTATTACATAGTGGTAAAAAACGATAATTTAATTGAATAAAAAAACATAGTATGCATTAAGCAGATTGAAAGCTTGAAGCTGACTTACTGTCGGAGATAAATCCCTGTTGGTCCAAGACAGGATGGAAAGGACCGGTGCGCAGAACGTAGTCGGTGCTAAGAGCTAGCGTGTTCACCCAGTGCGCGTGGCCTTCTAAAGTGCGGCATAGTATCCCATCGTCTGCTCGCCATACCTATAACATTTATTCATATATTGCAATATATATTGCATGTATACAATACGAATATATAAACTCGAAGGGGTTTTGTCGTTTAATAACAGCATTCCCATGACCATCTTCTGGCTATATCATCAGAAAAATGAACATATATTTTTCCTAAAGTACAATATAATAGTAGGGAATATATCAGATCAATCGAAAAACGGAAAGAGGATAAAAGGAAGGGAAACTTAATGAGTACCTTAATGGTTCTATCCTGTGAAGAGGTGTAGATCAGTCCAGTGCCACCCCATTTGACACATGTGACCGCCTTCGTGTGTCCAGTGAGGCTGAGTAATGTGAGGCCAGTCAACGTGTCCCATATCCTGACATCCCCATCCTTTGAAGAAGAGGCTAACTTTCGGCACTCAGCATTTCTGGAAAGTAAATATTTTTTTTTTAATGAAGATGAAAGATTAGGTTTACATGAGATCTTTTTTTATGTCTAATAATCATTAATTACATTTTAATTGTAATGGTGTATGCTTATGACCTTATGTATATACGAGGGGCGTCTGAAAAGTTCTAAGCCTAAGATAGAAAAAAACAATTTACACAAATGAACTCGTGTTTATTTTTCAATATAGTCTCCTCCTAAATCAATGCATTTTTTACATTTTTTATACAGTGCTTTTAGGCCATTATAAAATAATCTTCATTTTGCCCTTCAAAATGCTCCTGTACAGCCGCCTTCATCTCTTCGTCACTTCTAAATCGCTTTCCCCTCAACTCTTTCTTCAAATTATTGAATAGAAAATAATCGCTTGGGGCTAGATCTGGGCTGTAGGGTGGGTGGTCAATTTCGTCAAAACCAACTTCCTTCAGAGCACGCCTCGCAACATTAGCGGTGTGAACGGGTGCGTTGTCTTGCAAAAACAAAATGCCTTTCCTTAGTTTACCCCGCCTTTTCTCAACTATGGCTTGTCGCACCTGTCTTATTAGATTTGCATAATAAGTTCCGTTTATCGTAGAGCCTTTTTCTAAATAATCGATTAAAAGAATGCCATCACAATCCCAAAATACCGTAGCCATTAACTTAGAGGCCCACTTTTGCACTTTAAATTTCTTCGGCGGCCTTTCACCCTTTTCAATCCACTGCATCGACTCAGACTTACACTCCGGATCATACTGTCTGATCCATGTTTCATCAACAGTTACTATTCGGGAACAAACTTCATCTAAATCATCTTCGCACAATTCTAAAAACGACCGAGAAGTTTCCACACGACGTACTTTATCGAAGGCCGTTAGCATTTTCGGTACCCAACGAGCACTGACTTTACTCATGTACAAATGTTCATGTAAAATTTCTCCGACTCTTTCTTTACTAATACCTAAGACCTCAGCTATTTGCCAAACCTTAATTCTTCTATCTTCTAATACCAGCTTTTTGACTTTTGCTACGTTTTCTTCGGTCACTACCGATATTGGCCGCCCTGAGCGGGGGTCGTCTTCGATCGATTCCCGTCCGAGTTTAAATAAGCGACTAGGCCCAAAATAATAAGGCCCAGAATCACCGTAAATAATAGCCATTTCCTCAAAAATACACTGCGGTGATTTGTCACTTTTTGTAAGGAATTTAATTACAGCACGGTGCTCAATTTTCGTAATATTCGTTGGTAATTCACACATGATGTACTTTTCCGTTGAATATCTCGAAACAGAATAATAAAAACGTGACATGTTATTTTTTAATAATTTGTTTTTAAATGGCCTTTCTAGTGGCCAGTATCATAAACGCATATATAACCTCGAAATACCTTAGGCTTAGAACTTTTCAGACGCCCCTCGTATGACATAGTCTAATGAAGATCTATTTTTCAAATGTGAATTCATAAAAACATACTTATGATATGGTTCCCAAGCAAGCGCAGTTATCCACTGTTTGTGTCCGTGCATGGTTCTGCCTATTTGGTTGCCAGTGACAGGGTCCCAAAGTATTAACTTTCCTTGTTTGCATGCTGATGCCAATTTTGAGCCATCTGGAGACCAGCTGATACACAATACCCAGTTTGTGTGACCTTAAAAAAGATTAAACATTATTATGTTGTCTGCAGGCTGCTGTTTATTGCATAAAAGATGAAAGATATAATATAATCAGTGGATATCATATAATCAACTCCACGACTCTATGATTGAATTTTTCACAAGTACCTTTACAAACATGCAGCGGTGTTTGTGTGTGGAGATCCCAGAACCGTACAGTTGTATCACCAGAACCACTTGCTAACTGCCTTCCTGAAGGACTGAAGCTTGTTGAAATGACAGCTTCTGCATGGCCAGGTATTGAACTGAAAATAATAAGGTAATTGATTAATTATCATATGTGAATTAGGACGCATGTTCTAATCTATATCATATAGTGTATCAAGTAAGGAGGGTTTAAAAAACTGCTAAAAAAAACTTTTATAATTTAGTTGTCTAAACAAATTAACAGGGTTGGGACATAAGGTGGCAACCATGGTTTAAAAATTCATGTTGATGCTAATTGTAAAAAAATCACAGTCTAAAAGTCATAGTTGAGTTATGGCCAATATTTATAAACTTTGACTTTGAAATTGTTTACAATTAGCGACACCATGAATTTTTTAAACATGGTTGCCACTAAAATTTCACCCTATTAATTAGTTACCTCACCTTTCATTAAACCTCATCATAATTCAGATTTACAAATTTGTTCACCCAGGCAAGCTATTATTTGATTATGTGAGACAATGTAGTGGATAAGATTATTGTAAAGTTCTTATAATAAATCATGAAATATTAATCAGTGACGAACATCCAAAAATCTTTCGATTTGACTCAATAACTTTCACCCTTCACCATACTTTTTAATTAATAAGATACCTATTATAAAACAAAAACAAAAATCAAAATAAATATTTATTGTATTTATTACCTTGTACATCTGGTAACAGGCCTGACTCTGAATACAGCTTGTTGTTGGTATATAATTTCTACCACTTCTTCTGAGTTTAAACATTTCAAGTCCAGTGATTCTTTTAGTGTAGATGTGATTTCGACATCTTTGACGAAAAATAAGAATGGCTTGTCTTCCTGCAAAGAAAATATTCTTATGTGTATCACGTCCTTTATTACATACTTAATTTTATTTATACGATATGCTCAATAGTATTACCTCTTGTAAGAGTGCATTACAAATAAGTTGGAGTTGGTCCTTAGTTACATTCAATGGTAAATCTAAAGGACTACCGGTTTCTTCTCCCGTATCTGATTTAAATCTGGCCTGAACGGTACTGGGTAAATCATTTTCAATATCCATCTTCCAAATATTTATAAATGGTGTACTTAAAACAATAGGTTTACACTCAGCTCAGTAACTTTTAACAACATAACCTCCATTCAATATACTCTATGATAACCTCTTAATCATAACCGAATGTCTTTGTCTTGTCACCTGTCAAATCCACATGTTCTCTCAAATCAAAGTCAAGATAATTTGAGCCATGTGCTAAAATGCTCTGCTTATAAGTACTTTATAAATGATTTGGTCTCCTCGAACGCACTATTTGTCTATGTTTAGTGTCATAAATAATGACGACATTTCTGTTTAGCTGGCAACATTTGGTTAATGTCCGATTTCGGCATTTCTCTTACGTGTTTTGTTTATTTTACTTTTTAAAAACTATCTGAATAAGTGATATTATACAATGAAAATCCTCTACCTTCTATTTATTTCGTTGACTATAGTTAATTGCGATGAACATACACATACATACAAGGATGGTGAGCAAGTGGTGTTATGGATGAACACTGTGGGCCCATACCACAATCGTCAAGAGACGTATGCATATTTTTCACTACCGTTTTGTGTCGGCACTAAAGTGACAATTGGGCACTACCATGAAACTTTGTCGGAAGCGCTACAGGGTGTGGAGCTTGAATTCAGTGGACTCGACATTACGTACAAGGAAAAAGTTCCTGCACAACAGTTTTGTGCCATTGAACTGACCGAGCAGTCCTACAAAGCGCTGGTGTACGCCGTGAAGAACCACTACTGGTACCAAATGTACATTGATGATCTGCCTATTTGGGGAATCGTCGGCGAAATTGACGGTGACAGTTACTATATTTGGACACACAAAAAGTTTGATATTGGCTACAATGGGAACAGGATAGTTGAAGTAAACCTTACTGCAGAAAATAAGGAACGCCTTACGCCAGATGCCAAAATTCCTTTCACATATGAAGTCAACTGGAAGAAGAGCAACATTAAGTTTGAAGACAGGTTCGATAAATATTTAGACCCTAACTTCTTCCAGCACAGAATACACTGGTTCAGTATCTTTAACAGTTTTATGATGGTCATATTTCTCGTCGGGCTGGTATCCATGATTCTCATGAGGACTCTCCGTAAGGATTATGCTAGGTATTCTAAAGATGATGATTTGGATGATTTAGAGAAAGATTTGGGGGATGAGTATGGATGGAAACAAGTGCATGGTGATGTGTTCCGTCCGGTCCCACATTTGGGCTTATTCTCTGCCTTAGTTGGAGCTGGCTATCAGCTCACCACTGTGACATTGGCTGTCATTATATTCACAATATTCGGTGAACTTTACACTGAGAGAGGTTCTCTACTGTCCACTGCAATTTTTATTTATGCTGCTACTTCACCTGTAAATGGGTACTTTGGAGGCTCTCTCTATGCCAGGATGGGAGGTAAACTTTGGATCAAGCAGATGCTCCTCTCCGCTTTTTTGTTGCCAGTGCTAGTGTGTGGCACTGCATTCTTTATCAATTTTATTGCCATGTACTATCACGCGTCCAGAGCTATTCCATTTGGCAGTATGGTGGCTGTGATGTCCATATGCACATTTGTTATCCTGCCCCTGACTCTAGTAGGCACTGTTCTAGGCCGCAACTTAGCTGGTCAACCCGACTACCCCTGCCGTATTAATGCTGTCCCTCGGCCAATTCCCGAAAAGAAGTGGTTTATGGAACCGTTTATTATCATTATTATGGGTGGTATTTTACCTTTTGGATCAATATTTATTGAAATGTACTTCATCTTCACATCTTTCTGGGCTTACAAGATTTATTATGTATATGGATTTATGTTGCTAGTGTTTGTGATCCTCATGATTGTGACGGTCTGTGTGACCATAGTTTGCACATACTTTTTGCTGAATGCCGAGGACTACCGCTGGCAGTGGACCAGTTTCCTTTCTGCTGGAAGTACAGCTCTCTATGTATACTTGTATTCCTTCTACTACTTCCTATTCAAGACTAAAATGTATGGTTTGTTCCAAACTACATTCTACTTTGGCTACATGGCTCTCTTCAGTTTAGCTCTTGGAATAATTTGTGGGACAGTTGGCTACATTGGCACAAGTATTTTTGTTCGGAAAATCTATTCCACTGTCAAGATTGATTGAACACAAAATATTAGGTTGTCAATGTAATTTATCATGATAATGTTATTCAAATTAGAATAAATTGTCTCCAATAGTTTGTTTGTTGTTTTGGTTTATTTATTATATTGAGACGATTACTAAATAATATAGGTAGGACTGTGAATAAATTAAGTAAATCATGTTACTGAATTCTGGTTAGACATTCCTGAAATACCTACTTAACATTCTATTATTACTAAAACAATTGTGAAATCTCAATCTTACGATAGTAGGTATATCACAGTGATTGCGTTTAAGTAAGCTTGTATTATATATTAAATTATTCATCACAGTGGTTGCATGGAAAATGCGTGAATTTCGGGCAGTACTTTTTAAGCTTAAGAGGCCTTATTCCTTTTAAAATTATTTTTTTTCATATTATGGCAAATATATTGATAATTTCCACCAAATTTTTGAAGCGAATTACACTTTTCCCCGAGTTCTAGGTAGTAGGCTGAAAACTGTAGGTTTCAAATATATACCAATAAATCCCAATAGCCCTGTTCTAGGTAGTAACATAAATAATATGTTAAGAAACATTTTTAATCATAGAGAAAAATGTCTAAAACAATCAGCATTTTAAAAGGAATAAGGCCTCTTAAAGAGAGTCAATCAAGTCAATTTAGAATTGGCAACCCAGTCAGATTACCTATAAGGCAATTAAAAAAATAAATTGTGTTGATGTTTAGACACCATCATTTTCTGGTATTGGCTTGAAAATAGGTTGCAAAGTTTGACTGGCTTATAATTATTAGAGAAGTGATGTTAAAAATGATCTAAACCACTCTAATGCATTATAGACTTAAATACCTATCCTATGTAAAATAAAGTATCTAGTTAATGTCCAAGTGATGGCCCTCTTTAGGGCAAGGATTGTGAAATGAATATGTGCATCGTGTTAGGCTCAGCGGTGCTAAATATTAACCTATGTCTAAGTTACTTACTATGTCCCTTTTGAAATTGTAAATATCTTGCCCTTTTACTTAGATACACTTCATCCTTAAACATTGTGCAATGATACTGTTATATTCATTACCTATCATGAGATTATGGTATTTAATAGACATACATATATACAGCTTGATGTAAGCTGTAATAATATTTCAATACTATACATTGTATTATATAATAGAACTAAGGTTTTTTGTTGTTTTTCAAAGTAGTCAACTTATTTGTTTTTGTAATTACTACGCCATAACGCGAATGGTACGGCATGTACTTGGTCATGTAACAATTCAATATAATTTTAAGAGAAAAAGCATTTTCATTTCTTATCTCTCAATCCTGAAGTACTGACCACAGTAAGGCATTTTTCTTAAAACAATCTTAAGCAAGCAAGTTTCTACCTATCGTGTGACATAGGCGTACTTGCTAAACTGATTTACCAAACTGGCTTGGCCTCGATTATTTAACCGACTTCAAAAAAGGAGGAGGTTCTCAATTCGAACAAATTTTTTTTTTTTGTGTGTATGTTACTCGATATCTCTGAGAACCGTGAACCGATTTTCAATTATTATTTTTTAATCGAAAGGGTATAACTCCGAGTTGGTCCCGTTGGCACTAAGTCGGGATCTTGGAGAAATCGAGGGAACTCTTCAAATGTTATAGGGACATGTACGGCGCTTTCGGTAATTTATTGATTATTGATAAAGTCAAGAATTTACATTCAGTAAATAGGATTTGGCCACTAGAACTTTTATATGAATCACTAAAAAGCAAAAAAAAAAAAATTTTTAACAAAAAAAAGAACCGACTTCAGTAAAACTAAAAAACCAAAAATAACCCGTTCAAGTACAGATTACATTTGACTCACCCTTCGAAGTCGGTGCCAAACCTCGCATAAACTGTAATATAACTATAAATATAAGAACTGAGTGGTTTGGGATCGACTTCGAAGGGTGAGTCAAATGTAATCTGTACTTGAACGGGTTATTTTTGGTTTTTTAGTTTTACTGAAGTCGGTTCTTTTTTTTGTTATTCAGTCATCAATTCACCTGGAATTTGTGATACGGATTGCTGTACCTTTAATTAGTTTTTAACAAAAAAAGCAGACATCAACAACAATGAATAATATTTCCGGGAAACCGTCTGTAATACAAAAAATAATATTCGAAATTGACCCAACCAACATGTAACTACATATTTTTCCTGTCAATAGCCAAGAGTTTAAAAGTTCCAAATATGTAATGTAGGTATGCCCGCTTTTTATAGGGCAGACGACCGTAAACGAGAAACGGCAAAAGAGGCGTGTCCTTATCTATACTCTTACAAAGGATAGGTAAAAAAATACATTTAAAATCCTTAATTACTTGTTTATATACAACAATAATTATTCACCATCAACAAAAGTTTCTACATCAACAGCTCCTTTCCTTGACTTCTTGCCACCCACGGACTTCGCGTTAAACGCCTGTGCAGTTCTTTTCCTTAACGCGTTCACGTCTTCGTTTTCATCTGTTTGGTCTGCCCACTCCAGCACTAACCTCCTTCCGTACAGATGGGTCGAGTGGCATAGAGCTTCAAAAGCAGCCTGAAATCAAACTAATATTATAAAGGCGAAAGTTTGTGTTTGTTACTTCTTCACGCTCAAATTGCTGGATGAACTTTGATAAAGATGGGTATGGTTTGGCTGACCCTCTTATTAAACACCCACCCACCCGAACGCGGGTAACACCGCTGGGCGCAGCTAGTAACAAATAAATATATCATCCCTTTAATTAAATTGAAGCCTAAATGTAGGGCACAAGGTTCTTCCGGGGATACCTTAGCATCAGCCTTCGAATGGTAATCGACAAATGCAAATCCTCGATGTTGCTCTGAACCAGGCGCCAATTTTTTCGGTAATCTCAACGTTTTTATTTCGCCGAACGCCCTGTAACAATGGCATAATCACATAAATAAGGTTTCCATATACATTAATAGCTATCGAGTTCAGATAAGAACAGCTATTTATATTTTCTATAGGTAGTATTCATAACCGTTATCTAAAATCTCGTTTGATTACCTGAATATTTCATGTAACTCGTTTCTGTTGGCTTGGAACGGAACATTGCGCACAAGTATTTTGGTACCATTTTGTGCAACATTTTTAGTGTCCTTTTTATTTGTCTTCACTTCGTTTCTGTAAAAAAAAGGATTTTAATTTGTACCTAATCGTTGGTTACGCCAACTCGACACATACCTATATGATGTTCCCAGGCATACATAAGGTATCAGAAAAGGAGTCGATTGACATTAAGGGGCATGGATGAGCAGAGTTTTGGAGAAATTGGATCGTCACACCACACTCCAATCACAACTAGTAGAAACACTTGACTAACGGCCTTGCAACGACTCTGCACAACCAGCGGAGCGGCGAGTGGCCGCCATAGGTGGGAGCAGAGAGATCGAGTAGGAAATCGTCCTTGATAAAAACTAGTGATGAGATTCAGAATGTCCCAATGAAGAAAAAAATTACTAACGTGTTTCCTCTTTCTGATCTCTTCAATTCCAAAGTTTTGCCATCTAATGTTGAACTCTGCAGTACTTTCAAAGCTTCATTTGCATGAGATTTTTTGTAAAATTGTACGAAACCATATCCCATTGACAAAAATTGCCCAGGATTTTTAGGGTCTTTCTTCCTTGCTATCGTTACGCTATATAACTTGCCGCAACTTTTGAAGTGCTGTAAATAAATTAATTATGTTGGTAAACGTCATATTATTCATAACAAAGGTGAACTCATCCTAACCCTCTTTTTAGGGTTCCGTAGTCAACTAGGAACCCTTATAGTTTCGCCATGTCCGTCTGTCCGTCCGTCCGTCCGTCCGTCCGTCCGCGGCTTAGCTCCGTGATCATTAGTACTAGAAAGCTGAAATTTGGTATGAATATGTGTATGTATAACGCCGACAGAACGGTAAAATAAAAATTAAAAAAAAATTTTTTTTTCGGGTACCTCTCTAACACCTAAAGTGGGGGTGAATTTTTTTTTCTTTTCAACAGTAGTGTGTGGGGTGTTGTTGAATAGGTCTTGTAAAAATAATAGGGGTCTCCTAACATTATTTTTTGATAAAGTCAGCAGTTTTGCAAATATTCGCTCCGAAAACAAAAAAAATAGTGTCCCCCCCCTCTAACTTTTCAACCACGAGTCAAAAAAATTCGGAAGAATTCGTGTAAATGAGGCCTTTTAAGTACTTTCAATGAAAACTATATTGAACAAAATCGGTCGAGCCGTTTTTGAGTTATCGCCAAATTTCATATTCTTTCTTTTAAAGGACGTAAGTTGACTTCCAGAAGGTAATAAGTGATTACAGTTTCTAGGGCGTTTACGACCTTTTTATAGAGCTTAAAATCTTTCTTAACGTAAACCTCGGGCTTAAAACAGCAGTTTATTGTGAAGGATGAGCAAGTACGGAACCCTACACTGAGCGTGGCCCGACATGCTCTTGGCCGGTTTTTGTTCACTGGTTGTTCAGCATTCTACAAAAAAAGGATTCTGGGACAAAATAACTTCAATAAAGGTACAGACATTTTACAAAAAGAATCTATGGCGCCAATTACGTACCTCTTTTAACGTATTTTCAGCAGTCTTGAAGTTGAGGTTCTTAACAAACAAAACACTATCATTTTCCGGGTCGCCCATTTCAGGGGCTTGTTCCTCCACTTCTTCAAGTTTAGCTTCCGATTCGTCCGTCACATTCGGTACCTGACTCTGACTTGATATTTTCGTCTTGTCCCGTTTTTTCTTTTCCGCAAGTGTCTCTTCATCTTCTTTCTTGTCAACCGACTGTGTGTGTTCTGATTCAGACTTTTCCGTCGTCTTAACAAATACGTTTTCCGGAGCCCATTCCAAATATAGAGGAGCCGTTTTGAATTGTGAATAAGCTAATTTAGTAAATGCCTTCTTAGCTTCGAATGGTTCTACAAAATCGACGAGAGCTGAGATGCCGTGTTTTGGCATTAGGAATCTGGCAATGTGGCCGTGTTTTGCAAACAACGCTTTGAGTTCTTCGCTATCAGTATTTGCGGGCAAATTTTTGACAAGTATACACGTTTTCGACCTTTTTTTAGATACCTAAAACAAAATAGTTATAAGTTAATAATAACAATATTCATTGCGAGAGATATTATAAGCTACATAAATAGAATTATATTATAGGAGATATAAAAAATATCCTTTCAATTTCGTCAAGTTTACGTACAGTGTTAAAGGCTTCAAGGTACACTCCATTATTCTCCAAGAAATGTCGTGTTTCAGAAACTAACTGAGTCTCGCCAAGCGCCAGTCGCACAGCAGCACTTGTGGCTAAAATAACAAACAAGTGCACAAGTTAGCAAATTAAGTCAAAGATGAAAACTTGAAAATGTGACCTCAGCTACATTATTGGGAATCGAGTTAGACTCTAGCTTGAACTTTAAACTCCATATACAAAAGCTTACAAAACAGTTATCGTCTTTTGTATATGCTCTAAATCACCTAAAGCGTTTAACTGACCTAACTTCCGCTCTTTCAGCCTATTATGCATATGCTTACTCCAGGATGTCCTACGGACTCATTTTATGGGGTAATAGCACAGACATAGGAAAAATATTTATCTTACAAAAAAAGTGCGTTAGGATATTGGCAAACATAGATCAAATGGAATCGTGTAGACCCCATTTCATAAAATATAAAATATTGACTGTGACGTCCATGTACATTTTGGAGTCGAGTAAATTTGTTAGAAAACATATAGATTTATATTCACAGATAACGCAAAACAAAAGAAATGACCGAAATTTAAATAAACTAAGATTACCTTTTTCAAAATTAAAGTTACTTACATCTAGCCCGCACTATATGACAATAAAAATTTATAACCACTTACCTAATTTTATAAAAAATGAGACCGAACTAAAATCGTTCTGTACAAAATTAAAAGCTTATTTAGTCGATAAATGCTACTATAATATAGACGATTTCTTTAATGATAAGGTGTAGAATCTGAAGTCTTAAAAATTTGTATGTATAACTTACTTAAAAATAATAGCTATTAAGCTGTAGATGCCCTCTCATATTGCTGCGCCCTATGCAGGGTATCACATGTAAAACTGCCCTATACTGTACCTACCTTTATAGCTATGTGATATGCAATAAACGATATTATTATTATTATTATACATCAATGATGCTTCAGCAATGATTCATCTTTGTAGTGGTAATAGTAAAAACAATCTAGTTAATTAACTTTATTGTTTTTACTGTTACCACTACTTCTACTTTTTACTATATATCACTATTGTATATACCTAATTAATCTTATATAGACTCAAATTATTACTCAAAAAAAAAGTAACGTCTCGTTCGTATGTAACTAGTACCTAGAATTAACGTTTAGATTATTTAACGATTAGCGAACTAGTTATATTTGTAGAATGGGTACAAAAATGTATTAAATTGTATAATAAAAACGCGGATTTATTACTTTTATTCTCGTCGCTGAGTAGCTGCTCTTTGGTGGTGTTGTAAGTGGCCGCCACGACGTCCGCGACGGCGTTGGCGCCCAGGAACAAAGAGTTCCAATTATGCGATGACTTCGCTTCTTTTCTCAACTTTTTCGCCTTCTTTTCTTTGAAAGAGAGACCCTCTGAAAAGAAAAATTATACCAGCATCAATGTAGTGAAGAAATAAAATAAAAAAAGACCTACACACGTACAACAGGGAGTTGATTATTCTCCATCTTAAATAAGTTCTGTTAGTGTAAACGAAAACTAAGAGAGTTCGGTGAACGGCCGCACGGCGATTTGGGCTTCCCGAACATGAGCGTTGCGAATTCCAATTCACGAGTGTGACCTCCGCAGGTTTTTTGTCGCGTCTAAAGGTAAAAGGTGAAGCTGGGTAAATGAATGGTCGTCGTCATCGGTCTACTCGGTTTTGACCGAGAGAAACTAGGTGCAGCATGCGGCCGCCGAGAACCTTCAAGCTCACAAAATTTTCAAGTCTTTCTTAGTGATCGGGATTAATTGGATCGCTGCAGTTGTTAGCCCTTTTGCCACATCATGCTGTTTACAGTAGGTGTCTCACGCTTTCTTCGGTCTTCTCGGTCTTGGTCAGCAGCAAGAGCGGCATTCGAACGCAGAAGACGGAATCGTAAGAGCACAAAAGTCGAGCGTGACCACTGACTAGTCGTGCTGTCTATGAGTATGCTCTCACCATCATCGCTGTCTTCTTTAACCTCGGTCTTGGCCGGGAGTAAATGCAGCACGCTTCCAAAAAAAGCGGAGCCGTCGAGCTCGGTGAAGGCGCGCCCGACGTGCCTGGGCATCACGAACGTAACGGACGCTAACAAAGTCTTTGGATTGGCACGTCACGACGTCTATGGAGAGGCGATGACCAACGCTATATCGCCCCGATATCGCTCTTATATCTCTACAATCTACAGGTAGATGTCTCGCCGTCGTCGCTGTGTTCTTTAGCCTCGGTCTTGGCCGGGAGTAGATGCAGCATGCGTCCACAAAATGCGGTGCCGTCGAGCTCGCTAAAGGCGCGCACGGCGTCATCGGGCATTACGAACGTAACGGACGCTAGCGAAGTCTTTGGATTGGGACGTCACGGAGTCTATGGGTAGTCCGTCTAGCGTATCTGTCACACGCGACTCTTTGACGGGACTTCCGGTTCGTGTCTTAAGATGGCCGCATGCGTTCAAGTTTTGCTGTTCATTATTTATTCATTTTTGTTGTTCAATGTGTAGTATTGATAGCGTATTGTGCAGTGAACTAACGTATGAGTGAATGGTTAATGAAGAATTCAACTTGAAGCGTACATAGCCCTTCTTGGGTCAAGGCCCGGTAGACCGCGTGGTTTTTTGTAAATCGCTATCAATTTACAAAAAGCAAAACCTCACCGAACAACGGCATGCTCTACGAGCAAACTTGAAATTGGCGAAATCATCATTAACCTGATGGAAGCCATATTTTAAAATTAGAATTTAGAATAGACTCTTTGACGCGTAACGTAATCTACCTGTCACTTTATTTTTAATACCGTGCGAGCAATACAGCACGTCTAGCATAACTTTGACACGCGACTCTTTCTCGCGCGAGATATAGTACCGGTCTCTTTCTGTACGGTACTTATGAGATTGTTAGGCTGATGCTATGTCGCGCGACATGAGTCGCGAACCATAGTGTGCTAGACGGCCAGGTGATACTGAGTCGCGCGACAAGCGAAGTCGCGGCAATACATGCTAGCCCCGCTGGTTAGGGCCCGATATCGCTCATATCTCTCTACAATCTACAGGTAGATGTCTCACCATCGTCGCTGTCTTCTTTGGCCTCGCTCTTGGCCGGGAGTAGATGCAGCATGCGTCCACAAAATGCGGTGCCGTCGAGCGCGGTGAAGGCGCTCACGGCGTGCTCGGGCATCACAAACGTGACCGTCGCGAAACCTTTGGATTGGCGCGTCACGGCGTCTATGGGCAGGTTGGTCTCGGCCAGGGGACCTGTATACACATATAAGCAACATTGTTGATAAATTTATCAATAAAGTTAAGTTAAAAAGGATCATAAATAGCTCCTTTTCTAGAATACACTTTTCATAAACTGTATCTACATAACCACAGTGTATTTTTTCTTGAATACGCCAAGTATGCGTTCGAATAACAAATACAACATGTAATTTAGTAGTTAGTCATAGCTTTTTTATTTAGTTATGAGCTGTTTAATTAAGGATGGTGATTTTGTAGTGAAAAATAACAAATACAAATACAAGTACTCTTTATTGCACACCTCATAAAACATACAGGAGAAATACAATGCAATTAGACATTACAATTAGAGGTAAACAACAGGCAGTCTTATCGCTAAAGAGCGATCTCTTCCAGACAACCTTTGGGTAGTGGAGAACTAGAAATAACAAGTAACATAAGTTAATTTTTGGCTGCTTACGGCAAGAATCATTAAAATCTAAGCCTTTTATGGAATTTCTTTGTTCATGTCTCATTTTTAAAGAGTTACTAGACAAAATTAAAATTAAAAACAATCAAACACTAACGCGTCTACCACCGATAAATGAAATACCTATTGAAATAGATACTTTTGAGACGTATCATAATTATTTTTATTACTGGCATTACTGCTGGAAATATTAGAGGTATTATGATGTGGGAAATCTTTGTAAGGAAAATCGACTAAATGACTAGTCCCGAAAGCTCTTTCATGTCATGTCATTTATTTTTCGGTCACCCTGTATATGGTTTATTCAGACCCAGAACAGTTGCCAGAAACTTATATTAGGCATGTCAGTTTGAGTTTTCTGTGACTTACCATATTTTTCAAACAGCTGGGCGATCTCTTCTTCAGACACAATATAAGGAAGATTCCGTACAAAAATACTGCCACTCTCACCAATGGATTCTGCATTGCCTTGGTTCTAAATATTAAAAAAAACATAGTGAGCAGGTTCTCATTGTCATTGTAGTATGTACTACATGAAACATATTATATTTAATATATTATGTTATATTATAAACGAGATGATGAAGGCAATTTAGAGTATTTAGACAGTAATAACCACTTCAGAGGGGTTACTCTGAAGTTCGAAATTCGATCTTCTTTTGTTTCCTGCCATTCCTCTTGATCTCGTGTCATCCAATATTTGAATGAGCAGGACGGAACGTAATATCGGACTCCGGAGTAAGTCTCCTGTATTTAAATTAACGGGACGCACCACGCACCAGTGCATAAACTTTGAATTTCGACGTTTAGAATAGCCCCCTAGCCCTAGCTCTTTCCCGAGTTATTTTTTTTCTACTACCGCGTCTGCTACGACTACGAATGTTTATTTACCCCCACCATGCATTTCTAAAAGGGGCCTATCTTTTTAGTTAGTCCATGACATGATACTTTGATCTCACCTCTTGCCTTTTTCGTTTAACATCTTGCTCCTCTTCTGCAGCTGCTTTCTTGGCTTTGTCTTCATACTTAGTCACGTGAACACGATGATTCCCTATAACCATACAAATAAATAGAATTACATCTTTGGAATTAGGATATACGTATTTTTATTAAAATAGTAAAATGTAGGCCAATTTAAAATTTAATTTCATCCGTTTGCCAAATAGATACGTTTAATTGTTTTTCTTCTTAGTATTTTGTGATGATGTAACTAAACAAGCAAGGACAAGTGAAATTCTAAAAATGTTTTTTTTTTTTTTAACTTTTCATAGGTGTCATATTGTTTATTGCAATATAAAAACCCTATTCACAGAAATGGTTTTTGAATTAACATTGGCCGTAAAAAAATAGTATATGCCAATTATAGCTATTAGAGAGTATGTTTGGCCAAGGTTATTTTATTTGAAAGTATGTTAAGACAAACGCAGTTCAGAATGTTCTCATCTTCAGGTAACCAGACAGGTGCAATGACAGTACATACCTAAAAAAAGTTTATCCTTAGCAAGAGCCTTTTTTAACTCTTTCTCTTCCCTGAATCCAACGAAACAGAACCCAGTGAGGTTCTTCTGTTTGCGCCCGGGCAGCCTGATTGAATAAGGTACCAGAGGCCGGAAGAACTCCTTGATATCTTTCTTTTTACATTTGAAAGGTAAACCTGTAATCTATGAGCATGTTGTTGATTTGCAGAATCAATTAAAAAAACCGGCCAAGTGCGAGTCGGACTCGCGCACCGAGGGTTCCGTACAAACACTTTCCATCCCTAAGTGGTTAAGTTAAGTTTGCACCTGGTATGTATAGCGCCCCATATAAATTAGGTGCAAAGTTAGGTATTAATAGGTTTTAAAAAAAAACTACTTACTAGATCTCGTTCAAAACAATTTTCGTTGGTAGTTTTTATAGTAATGTACATCATATGTTTTTTTTAGATTTTTCATTTTCTTATTTTAGAAGTTAGAGGGGGGGGGACCAACTTTTTTCCACTTTGGAAGCGTCTGTCACGCAAACTATTCGGTTCAGAAAAAAAACATTTTAGAAACCTCAATATAATTTTTGAAGACCTATCCATAGATACCCCACACGTATGTGTTTGATGAAAAAAAATTTTTTGAGTTTCAGTTCTAAGTATGGGGAGCCCCCAATATTTATTATTATTTTTGTATTTTTGCATCAAAATCTTAATGCGGTTCACAGAATACATCTACCTACCAAGTTTCAACAGTATAGTTCTTATAGTTTCGGAAAAAAATGGCTGTGACATACGGACGGACAGACAGACAGACAGACATGACGAATCTATAAGGGTTCCGTTTTTTGCCATTTGGCTACGGAACCCTAAAAAGGTCATTAAAACACATTATAAAATAATAATAATGTATTTGCATACATATTTGGTTTCAAGAGTGACTGCGTTATCATTATCACTCATGTGCATCCTCAATCATATGAGCATACATCAGGGTTTTCAGAGCACAAATGGTTTGACGCCTACTGACAGCGTAGTGTTAAATCAGTCCTGCTCCGAAAATCCCGATGTATGCATATGAGTGAAAGTGGATCCAGATTTCGAGTCCGGAAGACTGGATCCAGACTTTGTGTCACATAATGAAAAAACATAGACTAAGCCCAGAGGTGTCAAGCCTCCCCTCTCTCCTTTTTGGTAATGTGAAAATTTTGAAAACAAAGTAAAACTAGAGTACTTACTTTCACATGGAAGAGAGGTCTATTTCTCACTTTTTTTGGCTTTTCTTCCTCAACCTTTCCAGGAACTTTTTCTGTGAATCCATCTACTTTTTTCATCAGTAATTTCATGTACTGAAATTAGTAATCAGAGTATTAATTATAATTACACCCCGTTATCTACTGCTCAGTTTGGGGGCAAATAGTGATGTTGCTTCACATTATTAGTCGATTCATATTTATCTATAAATGGTTGTTTATCAAAATAAAATTCTTATTTTGTGAATGCTCTAGACAGCGTCAGACGACTTATAATTCAGTTAATAAAGGAGTTTGACCTTACAAACGGTCCGGTAGTTTTGAATTTTTTATATGTTGTCTAGGATAGTTAGTCAGTGTTTAAAATGCAAAATGCCCCCCTCCGCGCCCGCCGCCATATTGAAAAAACCGGCACATTCTTCATATTTTTGCT
This sequence comes from Apotomis capreana, assembly GCA_947623375.1. Classification (NCBI taxonomy): domain Eukaryota; kingdom Metazoa; phylum Arthropoda; class Insecta; order Lepidoptera; family Tortricidae; genus Apotomis; species Apotomis capreana. The sequence goes on from OX392512.1 coordinate 17,993,445, forward strand.
CATATCTTAGCATTTTAGCTAGAAGAAAGCTGTGACAATGTTATAGAAAGATAAATTTACTACATTCTCCATTTTGTATTTTGTTTCTAGGACAGATAGTTACGGAGATATGCACATTTAAAAAAACGTAAAAAATCGCAATTTCCAACTCAAAAACAAACTTCTGGATTATATCTTCGTTTAGGAGCATTTGAGCTAGAACAGTGCTTGGGCAATATTGTAGAGGATTAAATTAGCTATAATTTACATTTCAGATTTTGTTTCTAGGACAGATAATCACGGAGATATGTAAAAAATAAAGTCACATTTTCCGAAAATGTATGTATAAATGGACATGAGTTTTATAAGCAATTATATTTCCAACATGTTTTAATTTGTCCTAGACTAGTCCGTAACTGAATGACAGCGTTGTAAACCAAGAATTTTTTGAAATTTCTTTAAATTCGATTTTTCCAGTTTTGTTAATGTGCATATCTCCGTAACTAACCGTCCTTGAAACAAAATTTGAAATGTAAATTATAGTAAATTGAATTCTCTACAATATTGCCCAAGCACTGTTCTAGCTAAAATGCTCCTAAACGAAGATATAATCCAGAAGTTTGTTTTTGAGTTGGAAATTGCGATTTTTTACGTTTTTTTAAATGTGCATATCTCCGTAACTATCTGTCCTAGAAACAAAATATAAAATGGAGAATGTAGTAAATTTATCCTTCTATAACATTGTCAAAGCTTTCTTCTAGCTAAAATGCTCCTAAAGGAAGATATGAGCATAAATATGAAGAACGTGCCGGTTTTCTTAATATGGCGGCGGGCGCGGAGGGGGGGGGGGATTGTGCATTTTGCATTTTAAACACTGACTAACCATCCTAGATAACATATAAAAAATTCAAAACTACCGGACCGTTTGTAAGGTCACACATAGTACTTTAGTCTCTATTCACCGAATTATTATTAGCTTTCGGAGAAATGATGTTTCTGTCGAAAGTTGTTATACAAAATGAATTTATGAGTATCAATTTTATGCAACATATTAGTGAACCATTGATGAGTATCGTCAATATTGCAGGGAGATGAACGCAAAAATTGAAATAATGAGAATTCATCGTGGAGATGGTACTATGCGTTGTAAACAAAAGTTGCAGTTTTTGCCAGTTACATCCGTCGAGGTCGAAAAATCATTTTCTTTTTTGAAATGGTATTTCACAAGCAAGCAACGAAGTTTGACGTCATTCAATATGGAAAAAATATTGTTAATTTATTATGAAATGTATAATAAATAATAAATAAACAAAAAGTTTTTTATATCATAACAATTTTTAAAAAACACTATAGAGGTCTGTTAAGTATGAATCAGATCTATTTATATGTTATTAAGTGAGTAAATCAACTTAATTTTTTATCGATATTGATTATCGCGACTGCCCCGTCACTTGCCCCCAAACTGAGCAGTAGATAACGGGGTGTAATTATAATGTTAGTTTTACATTAGCACTTAGTATCACAAACATTTTGTGAAAATGTAATCCAGATTCATTTAGCAGTAAATCTTTGCTAGGTTGTATGGTTGCCATTGAGACAAAGTACATTGTTTTTAAATATATCTTGGCAGAATGGTTCCTTTGTGTATTAATCTTTTGATTGTTATCCAATAAGAATGAAAACTGACTCTACCTCTAAATCACTAATCTGTTTATTAGCTACTTTCTCTTCAGTACCCTGCTCGCTTTTGCTGCCAGGTGCCGTGGGTGCCTCGGGAATGTTTTCTCCAGTAGTATTAGCAGCATTCTCATCTTCCATACCACTGTCATGGTCTTCATTAGCAGCCTCTTCTAGGGCCTCTTTGATCCAAGGGTTTTTGTCTGTCACATGAGCTTCCATGAACTCGGCAAACAGGGGATCATCTTTGTGCTGGAAAATTGCAAAGATTGACGATATTAGTGTTGTTTATGAGTGTATGATTTGTTTTTCACTATAATATAAAGTTGATTAAGTGGAATGGTTTGTGAAAAGGAAACTATAGCATCATGTGAATGTAACTAGCATCTACAAGCAAATAAATAAAACCCAAATTGGTTTAATATAATGTACCTTTTTTAGCAATTCTAGTATCTTGATTTTATTTTTCTCTTTTTTGCTCAGCTTCTTTTTTTCAATATTCCCATCAGGAGCTTCAGCCTTGTGCAGTTTTTTGTATGCGGTGCTGTCTGGGGCGTATTTGCTCCATGCTCGAGGTTTCTTTTCGTCTCCCAAGTTGGCGCAGACTTCAACCTGTATCTTCATAGAACGGACGCATGTTCCGTCGAAGTGTTCCCTAGCGGCGGCAGCCTGCTCCTCAGACCGGTATCCCACAAAACCGAAGTTCCTAAACTTCCCATCCTTCGTGTACTTTAACTGAACATCGGTTACTTCGCCTTTTTGTCCAAACAATTCTTTTAACGAATCTACAGTAACCTATAACAGGAATATGCTGATTAATTATATTGCTTGGAGTGTACAATGTAAGATATTTTTAAATTTGATTACATACCTTATTTGGTAAGTTTTTAACGATTAATCGAGACATGGTTTATTATTTTACGCAGCACGTGTACCTGTACATGTTTTCCTTCGAACTGTCAGTGTCACTGTCATAAATCCACTGTCATTTATTTTATTTGGTATACGTTCAAATTTGAAGTAATATCACCCCACATTTTAAAAATTTCCAGTGCATCATGCTTTAGTTTACGGCATTTCAAAGATCGCAACAGAAAGAAAAACAAATGAATATGCCTTTTATATATCATATCTGAACATACCTTCGCGTCTCAGCATTTTACAATGTAACTTGAATAGCTTCAAGTGCACCCAGGCGTGCCCAAGCGAAGTGTTGTGTTCAACCTATTTCACTTATAAAGTTTCGGGAATCTTTATTTTATTTCAGATATGTTACTTAAATTAAATGTCATATTGGACGTCTGTCATATTTTAAGGAAGCTGTTCATAAATGAATAGTTATAGCGTTGTCCCGTTGTTACTCAAATTATTGTCAGTGTCAATGTCTTTAATCAGCTGTTCTGTCACTGTCAATTCTATGCTGTTTTGCTATCTCTAAAAACGTTTGATTAGAATTATTTTAATATTAAATTAGAAGTTCAGTTCAGCACCATGTCGACTGCAATGACTTTCGGGCAAAAACAGTTTATACCAACGCCACCAGATAAGGGAAGTTTTCCTTTAGATCACGAAGGAGCGTGCAAAAAAACAATGGTGAAATACATGAGGTGCTTGTACAACAATAACAGCAATAACTCCCAGTGTCGTGACGAGGCTAAGGAGTATCTCGCGTGTAGAATGGACAACGGCTTGATGGCTAAAGAAGACTGGTCGAAATTGGGCTTCCAGGACGAGTCCGCGCAAATCAAGGAAAAGACGACATAACCGCAAAGCATTTGTTATTAAGTAAGATATTTGCCATGTTTATAGTAAATAAATTAGTTTATTTCTATTTATCGTGTTTATAATGTGCCTTTAGTTTAGTAAACGTCCTAGCTACATAATAATGAATTATCTGCAGCAGGAAATCATCATTGGCTAATGCTTTGTGGCCATTGCAGTAATGGAACACTGTGAGACTTAAAAATATTTAAATAGCAGAATGGTTGCTCAACTTGTTAAAGTTAGGTATTGTTCATAATGTGTCAGTATTAAGTTGTAAACCTGAGTAACCACCTTAGTTTAAATATGTGTCTAAAAGTAAAATGCCCGGTTACATTTACATGCATACGAAGATGGTTGTTCCAGTATTCACAACTAGAGATGGAAATAGCAGTTTGCCTTTTCTTTTATACTCCTCAGACTCAGTTTATAACTTGTATGAAGCTTATAACTTCTAATTCAATGGTAATATAAATAAATAATAATAAATAAATAAATATCGGACAACCTCACACAAATCGATCTAGTCCCAAATTAAGCTCAAGAAGGCTTGTGTTATGGGTACTAGACGACGATATACATACTTATATAGTTAAATATATACTTAAATACATAGAACAACCATGACCCAAGCACAAATATTCGAGTTCATCACACAAATATTTGCCCTGGCTGGGATTCGAACCCGGGACCGCCGGCTCAGTAGGCAGGTGTCTACAAACCGAGCCAAACGCGTCGCCAATATGATGGATTGATGAAACAAAAATAATTTAATCAAAACACATTTCGTAGAATAGAATTTTAAAATTTTATTATTAGTGAGGCATCCAATCCTACTTTGAAATAAGTGTTAGTAACCTGAATTCACTTCTCAACTGATGTCAAAAACGGAGTAGGTCCTTAGTTCATAGGGAAATTGTTGAATTTTTTTTAAGTACATTCCCCGCTTTTTCGGCTGGATCAAATAGAAAAATTCTCTTTGTGTTTCAAAGAGCATAGTTTCTATAACTTTGTTTCATTGACATTGGTTATTTTTTTGTTAAAGTGATTATTAATTGTTATTTTAGGCATTTCCTTGGCATCTTATAATAGTTCTTCTTGCGACCATTGTTTTTTGAGAGGAGGAGGAACATTTAGGGATAGCGCTGTTGGAATGTTGTTTGTTGAAATGAGTTCACAGAAGTACATCCATAGAAAGTTCTTTATTTTCTTAATATAGTATGTATTATTTATATTACTTAAAACTACTTACATAATGATATAAAATTATTTATTTTATTCATATATATAGGTTATTTAATAGAAGATTATAAAAGTTTGATTTATTTTTATCGCCAATCACTTGTGGCATTTTTAAGTAAATATCACAGTTATTATTAAATTACTTGTGACCAAAGGTAGTAAAATGCTTTTTTGCTTAATATTACAGAAAATTAGTGACCTGTCCTGTCAGGTAAGAATACAAGTCTTAACAGTTGAACTAACAGTAGTTATATCTACTTTATATAGTAGTAGTAGGTAGTGTTGAATATTTTTTATTTTGCAACTGCTGATTGCACAAGGTTATATTATTAATTTAAATGCAAACATTGTGGAAAAATATCCTACTTAGTTGCTTAAAAATATGTTAAGTTTAATATGACACCTCAGCAACACACTTATCAAAATATTTGATGAGAATTTATTCTGTACAAAAACTAACTATAATAAGCACCATAATCATTCCACAAAGTCCCAAATATCATCCCCAGGTTGGCAACACGGCTCTCCAATGCTTGTATCCTTCCACAATATAATTTATATCTTTATATTTTCACAGTTCTTATAAGGCCATTATTCTTCCACACACCAATTAAGTATTTAATTAAAATGTATTATTATATATACTATACTATGTTAGTGAATATTGGTACATAGTTCTACAGAATGTATTTTACAAATTACAGAATATGTGTACCTCTTTTAACCAGCATAAGATATTTTATCGATAGTGTATTAATTACGAAACACACGTCAAGACAGTGAAGCAATTAGTAGTGAGGATATAATAAATACTTTATACACGATAATCTAAAATTGCGTTACGTCTAATTAAGGCAGTTCTGTAATAGGTATTATTGTAATACATAGGTAAATAGACAGATAGTATATTTAAGACGAAAAAAATATACTTACTAATACATTATGTAGATTGATATTACATAAAAATAATCTATGTTCACATCGAAGGACAATACAAACTGTACAGAAGCTAAACGAATGGTGTTATATACCTTACATGTCATTACGAAACCGAACTCGATCGTTATTGAGATCAAAATGTACATACAACATTTTTAAGAAATAATAAATCGCATCAATAGGTACTAGAATTATCCTAATAGGTTTAGTAATTACGTAAGTAGATATAATACTAAAACAGGCAGTGCATAATTTTGCGCATTAATATTCCTTAATCCTAGGACTCAGTTCCGACATTACTCCGATATGTTCGTCGATATAATTAAACCCGATCACACCCGCACGCTTCCATCCTCTCTCTACCTAAGCAAATAGTGAAATGGCTTAATGATTCATTTGAAATACGTGACTCAGTACGCGGAGGGTATATATTTAGAGTAGAGTAAAACTAGAGATGAGAGGAGAGGTGCGAGTGTGAGCAACAGGGTGTTCCGGACGGGTGGCGCGGCGGCCGGGGCGGGCGCGGGCGAGCGCAGCGTGGAGCCCGGCGCCGGCGGCGCGCGGAAGGGCGCGCGGCGGCCGGCGCGCTCCTCGGCGCAGCCCATCCAGAACGACGCCGACGAGTATTGCCGCTCGTGCTCCACGCGCATCTGCAGGTCGTTGAACTTCCAGAAGCCCTTGCCTTTGAAGAAGTACGTCTTCCCTGTTGACGGAAAATAGCATTAGTATGAAGATTGGGATCAATGCCGTGTCGTGCTGTATATATTTTTGATTTAATTTTATATGGGAGATCTGTATTCATTAGAGACAGAGAGTAGGATGATGACGGTTTGATTTCAGGAGCGAGAGTGAAGAACTGAGCTTTGGTTTAAATCTTGTGAGATTTTTCATTCATCTTATAACAATAACTTTTACAATCTAGTAGGATTTCACAGTTATTATGAAAAATGCGAGGTAAAAGGAATTACCATCTTTCCATTGGAAAACGCTGTCTATATTATACCCGACGCCCTTCCACATTGACATGTCACGTGGGTAGTCCGGTTCCACTCGCCCATCGTTCTCATCGTATCTGAAAACAAATATTTCTGAATAAGTCAAATGTTTAACTTGTCATAGCAGTAGTATCAAAATATTTGAATGTCTGTAAAATATAACATCCGATGAAAAACTTACTTCCAGTACATGGTGCCGCTGTAGAAGTATGTCTTGCCATTGTGGCCCCACACCATCGCCGCATCAAGCTTCTCTAAACTGTCGGGCAAACCGAGATCCGATAGAGGTTTGGGATAGCCAGAGACCAACGTCAGCTCATCGAATAAGTACAGTTCTTTACCTGAAACGAAAATTATAATTAATAAAATATACTAGTAACTATTTTAAAACCTATTCAAGTTCCTTTGATACGATTCGCAGTCGGCTATCTGATGTTCGCAGGCTTATTTAACTTACCCACAAAGAAGGCAATTTTCTTGTCTGGTCTCTCGTAGACGGCATCGACGTGGGTAAGATGCCTCGGCAACGCAGGCCACATTCTAGTAATCTCTATGGGATATTCTTTGTATCGACCATGAGCTCCTATCCTCCAATGATACTAAAACAAGACAAAATAAATAAATATTTATCCATGAGAATATTAGATACTTTAATTTGTTATTAAATTATTAGCATGGTATGGGTTGGGACAGGACAACGTACCCTATTCTTGAATATAAACAGCTCCCCTCGTATAAGTGCCACGGCGTCGTAGCTAGTGTCGCAAGTTTCGGGTTTGTCGGAGGGCGTTGGCTTCGGCGTTGGTTTCTCGGGATGATAGGGTTTGTTCGGATACGGTCGGGTCGGTTTCGGTCTTGGATATATCGGATACTCGTGCCGCGGGGTGGGGTATGGCGGTCGGTAGCTCGTCGCGCGGGTGGTGGGCGCGGTCGGCCGCGGCCGCGGATGCGGTCGCTGCGGGTGCTCCTCGCTCGAGTTGCGGCGTTCTGGTATGTAGGGACGACGCGGGTTCTCGGGGTAGTACGGAGGGTACGTTGGTTTGTGATGCCAAGGGTGGTTGTGGTGGGGCCTCCTGGTTGTAGTTGTGGTGGTTGTCGTTGTCGTCGTCGGTGGCGTCCTTCTAGGCGGCACCCAGTTGATTGGAATTTTCCCCCATATTTTCTTTTCCTTTGGACCTGAAAAAAAACGGTAAAAAAAATGTATAAATGAACTGAACTAATACGAGTAAAAATACATATTCGTACATGTTTTACTTTTACTTTTGAAAGTTTGGTGAAGCTTCACGGATACTAAATGAATCTATTGATATTAGTATTAGTTAATTTGCTAAGTTTTCTACTTTTGATACTTACCATACATTTGTTGGATGCCATTTCGATCATCAGCGGGGAGCACGAAGTTAGGCTGGATGCCCTGGTACCAGGGGAACATGAGCGCGCCCTTGACGGCGCTATGGCTGAGGCCTAGAGAGTGCCCGAACTCGTGAGCCGCCACCGCAAACAACGAGGTCCCTGGAAATAAAGGATTTAATAAACAAACAGAAAATGCCGGTCGAAAATCCGAATGCTGAAAACTTATTCATATGCAAAAAAATGTTTTGTATCGATGAAGTTTAACGAATCGGCACGAAATACCTGTCTGGCAATAACATGTCAAGTTCAGTAGCGGCGGCCAAAGGTGGATATTTCCACATGGACGGGCGAATACAATCCGGCGTGTAGCCGTTGTTCGTGTAAATTATCACGTGTGCGCACATGGTAATCGCACAGCGCATTATCCGCGCGGCTGCGGCCGCACCGTCGCCGTGTTTGCAGTGTCCAGTGAATTAACTGTCTATGCGTATACAAAACGTGCGTGTGCGTGACAGGTATGGTGCTCTTGAACCGTATGTTCATTAGATGCTCGTCCCTTAATTGCCTACTCTACATTTATGGCTCTACTCATTAGCAATTTATCGATAAATTGCCCACGTACATCTGAAATAGCTTTATCATTACTCCATATAAAAACAACCTAGAACTCGCAACTTCAAAAGCTTTCAAAAGGGAGTCTCGTTTACCATTCGTTTTTAAAGGTAAGTACAGGAATTTGATGTTGTGAAGTTAAAACGTAACGTATATTTTCTTTTAATAGCATTACTATAACTTCTGTTATTTACTTCACCTCTTGGTGTGTAGGTATAGGCGGTTGGCCAGCGTCAACATGATGAAATTACACCGGTGTTGACTGCCAGAGACTCATCAATCATAAATGTGATGTTTAATTTTCCATTTCTCGTAATTATGTAGGCGAAAGGGAATCTGATCTCGCTGTTATAATAGAGCCCGTTTAAAAAAGATGATCGCAGCATCCGTCATCACGAGGGCGTAACTAAATCGCGGGTGACGAAGAATAAATAGCGTACCTCAGTGTCGACAGGCTTGCGTATTTAGGCCTCGCAGTGTAGTGGAAACGCGGTGGAGGTGCGAACTGCCGTGGCCCACCGCCACGCCCCGCCATTTGCATGTCAAACATCGCTGACCGCGACATTCTCATTTCCGAACGTTACAACGCGTTAACTTTTCACGGAACTACCATTACTCCGACGTTATTCTAATTAAGTGAAACTTTAATGGTTGCTGTGCCCACTTTTTAAGTAACTGGTTGTTAATTCCTTGAATGGTTGTTCTAATCCCGCCTGATGTCCGCTGTCCTGTATTTTGGTGTAAGAATCCGCACTTCCGTGCGTTGACATTTGTCATCCCCATTTGTGACGTTAACTTGTCGGCTTGCCGGCTCTCATTGATTTCACTTCTGTATATTATTTCACTTCTGTATATAGATAAGTTTAGATTGCTTCTCCATTGGTCTGGGATCAAATAGTTTCGTAAAGCACAGGTGTCTCTAAAGTGGATGAGAGCTGATGATGTTTCTCTGCGGGAAGCATTGTCACCACATCGCTATACCTGTGGCAGTAGGATTTTTGTTTAGCGAGCCTTATGATTCTTATCATAATCATACCGATAGCATGTGTCTGGCGTGGCGAAGATGTAGCTGATTCCGCAATAACTGTTTGAATATTTAGGTTTCCCTTTAGGCACTACCCACCTTCAGATAGGTGGGACTTGCTCCGAGATTAGACTAGACATAGGAGATGTAATTTACCTTCCTCGTCCTCATTCTTGGGCTGCAGCAGCCACAGCTCGTCGTCATCGAAGTGCGCGTCGCCGCCGTGGCCGGAGCCCGGGAAGAAGGCGTGCGCCAGGATCGAGCCGCGCCCGTCGAACGCGTAAGCGTCGCCATGCTGGCCCCTGTAATCAACAGACACGTTCTTAGGATATGAGAGTGTGTTATCTAACTACCTGTATTCATGCAAGAAATTTTACAAAAAGGCTACTTGATAGATATGGACATACCATACGTTGTTTTCAGACTCTATACCTTTTTTCATTAGGTATACCTACATTTTCGATAGTGTAATTATTAAAATTCAGTTATGGACTCATATACATATCCATACTAATATTATAAATGCGAAAGTGTGTCTGTCTGTCTGTTACCTCTTCACGCTTAAACCGCTGAACCGACTTAGATGAAATTTGGTATGGAGATAGTTTGAGACCCGGGAAAGGACATAGGATACTTCATCCCGAATAAATGTAGTGTTCCCGTGGGATGAGCGGGTAACACTGCGGGACACAGCTAGTATCATCTAAGTACCTACCTATCTTAGGTACTAACTAGATAGCAGATATAATGAATAGTCTCACAAATGTTCGATACAACTTACCTACTCGTAATACCAATATCGAAAATCCGAGCAGGTGACCCATATTTCATAATATAACAGTCAGTGCTGTCATGTCTTCATTTGGCCCTGATATGATAACCGTCACATGGAATTTGTTAATGACTTTAACAATGCAGTTAAGATGGCGGATTGGACCAGACAGAGGACTAGTCATCTGCCGAGTTAAGGAGAAATTAGACATATGTAAGTAAGTAATTTACAAGAATATAATATTTCGACATTGTTTCGACACGACAAAAACTGTGGTGTAAAAGTTAGCCAAAGGATGTCTTCCCCATCACAAACCAAATCCGATCGTAGATTTTAGGCTAGAACCAAGTATATATATGTAGGACATGATGCACGAGCCAGAGGATTGCGATTTATTAAAGTGACAACATTAAGTTTCAACAGCAGAAAATAATGGCCGAGTAATATATTCATTTCCCTACAAACAACAGTTAGCCGATGCTCGCAGCAATCAAACTTGTGTCCCGGGGGCCCGGCGCGGCACTCTCCTACCCATCTAATAATTTTTAGCGACGCAAAACAACGAAAAGACCCGTCTGTGTATAATTCACGCCGTATTAACAGAGTAACAGACCGCCGTGTATCGAGTTTCATGGAAGTTTTACAATCACACGCTGGATATGATAGGGGTGTGGGGTAACATTGCCTTCACGGTGTTTTAAACATAATACGCCTTTTCCATATTGTTTTCTATTATTATCGTAAATCACTGTTTTCTCAATGGAAAATGGATTAGATATATATCATGTTGGGTGGAGACCATGTTCTTGATTGCAAATCAGACACGTTCGTTCATAAGATAAGTAACTGATATTTCGTTTGTTCGCATGATAGTTCGTTTATACCATATTTATTTAATCATTAATTACTAATGATGCATATTTTCGCTTTACCAGCGCATTGACAACGACACAAACACATTCCCAATTATTGCCAATTATTGGGTTCGGGACTGCTTATTCCTGTGGTGTTATTGAAAAAGACATTTTCACTTCTACCAAAAAATTGTTTGGTATATCATGTACATAGATAAGGCCAATATACATTCATAGATTATTATACTTCAATATAGTGATACTGAAGGCTGGGTACCTAGTGCCTAGTATATCAGTAATTGCACTTATATCACCAGCGAGTTGGAGAACGCAGTTAAGTTGTACGTATCCTTTATTACTTGGGTAATATTACAGTTTATGAGGGTAATAAATCTCCTAGACGCATATAATGGTGCGCTTTGCGGATCGCGGACGCCGATGCAGTTGTGATGGAGCGCTACGGATTTCATGTGGCCGGAAATGATATAACGCCGATATAACACCTTGTTAAATTATTGGCTTACATCGATCAATGTTTGGTTAGGTTTTGCCAGTTTTTGATTACTTTGGATGTGTTGAGGGAACATTTAGATAAACGGTAATGTCTAATGTGGTGCAACGTGGTATACATATGTTAATTAACATATTTCTTCTCTTCATCTGTTCTGCGGTTATTTTGATCAGATTATGAATAAAACTTTCCAGTAGGTAGGTACTCTTAACTAAATACTTGAGATTTCAAACAGGTGTCAATTTAACAAAAAGATGTAGGTAATATTAAATTCTGATTGACTTTCAATTATGGTGTACAGATATCAACAATTATTTGTATTGAATATTTTATTATTTACAAAAAAATATTTTAAAATGTAACATTAACGATTTTACTAGACTGGCCACGTCTGCCGCATGCCGGATGAGTTGTGGGCAAATACAAATACCTATACAGAGTGGAAGCCCAAAAACTCGAATCGGAAACGTTGGTTGCCTCGCTGGCGGTGGCGGGACGACATGGATGTCTTCTTAAAGGATTGGCCCAGAAATAGCCTTATGTCGAGATCACCGGAAGAAAAGGGGGAGGCCTTTGCCCAGCAGTAGGATGGGAATAAAATAATGGTAATAATATTTGAAAGACACAATCAGTCTGTATTATCAGCATCCAATGTGCAATTAAACTTAATTCGACGCGTATCTAATCGATTGTGGCCGCGTAAACAACGAGATGAAAAAAAAAAATGAATTATTAATATACCGACTAACATGAATCAGTTTTGATTGTAATCAAATGAGTGCTTATAAACTATTGTTACTAACATTTGGGAAACCATACTAATAAGTTGCATCTATACATTATTTATTTAAGCCAAGTGCTACCCAGTTTTATTGTGCATCAATGTAATGTAACGTCATATACGTATGTATAGCAGGGTACATATCTGAGTAGCTATTGAAAGCAGAATATCGTAGCCGGAAGAGTTTTATAGTGCGTAGTATAAGTTAACGGCTCCGTAAAATCCGCGGCAGGTAAAGCATCGCATTTACGCGGCGACATCAATAATCTATGGAGAAGATAATCTACGTCCGCGTTTTATGCTGCAATATCATACCCTTGGCTATGGCTGGGACACCTTAATTTTTGGTAGGTACAATCACTTACAGCAGCAATACACTACTGAAGGTTCTCTTTTTTGATTTTTGAAAGCCGCGTGAAAACTTTATTTTGTTGGCTGTTTGTGTAAAATGACCGACGCGTGCGCTACTCCAGGAGTGATTACAGTCACGCGCTGATATATCGTTCTAACATTATTTGTATTTAAAAGTGGAGAATTTGTTTTACAAATGTCATTGCGATTTTTTTGACCTAATCTGTGTTCAATCTTCTCCGGTTAACTTATTGAAAACAATTACATTCCGCAAACAATGTCACCCGTTACTACGCGAAAATTAACTATAATATAATATTCCATTATTCATCATCATTTAACTATTTGCTAGCCATATGGTTCTAGTATTGACTAGCTAATGGTGGTGGAATGTGTGAATGTGACAGTAAGCTACGAGCGCTACGACGTAGCACCTGCGGCCCGTGCGTAGCGACTACGAGAGCAGCGCAGGTGTAATCGGATATATCAAATCGCAAACCTTTCATGTTCATATCTGTAAATGTGTAATCAGCTTACCGATTTAACACAAATTTCACAGCAGTGATCGGAATTCCGTGGTGCTAAAATACTTACACCTTTCGTAAGGACGTAACATAGATTATTTTATTTAAAATCTCGAAATCATTACTTTTATTTTAATGGTTTATTGCACATAACAAAAGTCAGCACAAATGTCAAACTGAATGCCACATTATACTCACTACCAGTCAACTATAGGGCCATACAGAAATATTTCAGGTGGTTGCAGGCTTGCAGAGTACTTAGAAATGTAATAGTTCTGAGAGCGATTTTTTACAAGCCCTGGAACCCAGATATGTTGCGATGATAGCATGAGAGGAAGAGGATGCTTAATTTAATACTCAATTTTACCTTTAAGCAAGTTGTAGGCATTATTAGCACTACTATAATGAAATACTTATGAATAACATTTTCTTTAAAAACTTTCCATCTGATAATGTAATTCAACGAAGGTTATAAATACGTGACTAAAATTCTAATAGGTAGGGCAACTAATAAAGCTTGCGGCATGACTACAACTTTTCAAGAGCTGCACGTTTTCGATAGAAAAAGGAGAAATATGCAAGGGCACAGTGAAGTTAGCGCTGCAAGTTTTGAGCTGGCCGCAATATGGCGGCCGCAATATGTCCGTGGCGGTTTTTGTCGCCGCTACTTTCTCATATCGTCGTCTACGGCGATTTAATAAGCGAAACTTTGCCCTTTGCTCATTCGATATGCGACTGCTGTCGGGAACGCTTCGTCATTTGTCAGGGCTTGTCCGGGGCTCTGGACTTGCTCTCATTATCTGAGTATTATATATAACACATAAAACTAGTGGCTCTATGAGCTGCTTGCTTGTTTACGTGTTTTAGCCTCATATCTCTATTAAAAAAAAAACAAATACTGACTCCACTAAAAACTTCTATATACTTGATAGCTACTTACAAAATTTCATGAGAATCGGTTGAGCAATGCGGCCTGTAGGCGAGAACAGCTGGGAGTTTGGATATCCGAACATCTGGACTAGAGCTACCAAAACCAGGATACCGGGATTGTCCACACAAAAAATTCCGGGATTGGAGGTCCTAATCCGGACTGACGAAAGAAATTTTGGCGAAGCTGAAGCGGCGCCGGTTTGCTCGCTCGGTCAAATAATATTTAGTATACATTGTTTTTTTCGTAAGGAGTTACGAGAGGCCGACCGGGGAAATCATAAATCAAGGAAAAAATTAATGCATGAGGATGTCAAGAAGAAGACATGTGGTCTGAAGGAGGTGGAACTTGCTCTATTGACAAAAGCCTAGTTTCAAATATATGATAAATAGTAATTAAATATAAAACGTGTTTTAAAGCAAAACTAAATTTTAATGAATTTTTATTTACATCAAGCACAAATTACTTAATAGAGTTACTAAATTTGGCCAAAACAAAGTTCAGATGCTTTCAGCTGTGAAATAACTACGAAACTTTAATGTTCATTAGACTAAAACGTACGACATAAATACTAGCCCAAATTTTTGGTGTTCTCATTACTTCTGTTAACATAACTTTATAATGAATCTATAATTACATTTTAACACGGACGTGTACACATGTATTTACCAGATAATCCGACTCTATTTCCTGCATCGTTTATCGAAATAGATAAGTCCAAAAAGGATTTCCTAGTCACGTCAATTTGAATGAAACTGAATATACACGGCCCTCGCCTCGCACCGAATTGAGAATGATGCGTCACTATCCAAATTTAAGTAACAAGAACTCCACCTGAAAATGCTCGAGGCACATAATCCTAAGCCTTGGACGAAAGGTGTATCCTATTACTGGCACCATTGACACATCTTTAGGTTAATCCTTTCAACGACGTAACGGTAACAATCTACAAGTTGCCGCTGACAACCTTTTCCGGGATTAAAGACGTACCTAACCATGTGACGATTTGTTTGTAAATGTGTGTACAAAATTGTTGCTTGCATTATTTTTTGAAATAATAGTATATAGTCTCATTAAAAATCTGCGAATATTCATTCTGAATTTGATTGGGATATAAATTTCGGTTCCGAATGAAATATGCTTGTATAAGGACGAGTATAATTATCGTTTTTACAATTATACATATTAAATTGCTAAGTACAGCCTACTTCCATTAGGATTCAAAGATTCAGTAAACAGCGTAGGTTCCTTGCGATGTTTACGAAATCCTGCCATTAAATGAGTTATGTAAGTAGATACCTTTTTATTTAAAGCTCTGCAGGCTTTGCAATCGGAGTTGAAAAATTCAGCCTAATTCTAATGCCACGCACGGAACTCGTAAATCCCTTTAAAATTGATAGGACGTTTCTCTAAATCCTCGCTTGATTATTATTTATTATCAAAACAGCGAAACAAGGATTTGAAAATGTTTTGCACAACATTTTTGCGTTATTTCACTTAATTATCTTCTAGCATTTATGCCGAGTAGCCATTTGTTTTTGCTAGCTATATGTCGTTTTATATGAAGCCTATTATGTTTAACTTTAGCAGAGCTGTGAGACAGATACTAGTGGAAGCTATTTATTTGACTTCTGAATAGGCAGGCGTATTGTGCAAGCGGTCCGATGCGGTTTATTAGATATGCACGGCCGGGAGCGCCGGACCACTTTCTGTTCGCTGTGATCTGTAATTTAATCATGGTCACTCTACCGCATTTAATGATGAATTACGAACGTTGATTGAGCTTGGGAAGTGTTATTGTTAAAATGTTAAGTAAATTTCCAGTTGGATAGCGTGAATTACTATTGGAATAAAAGTTGACAATGGTCAATTAAAGCTGGTTGTATATGATTAAAACGGTTGATTTACAATCAAATATTGGATTTTAAAGTTACTCACCTAGCAAAAGACACGACGATGTCAGCCTCGTCCGAGTTGAGTTCTGTGAAGGTGAGGCGCGAGGCTTGCTCCCACACGTCGAGGGCGCGCGCCAGCACGCTGCGCGTGCCGTGCGCGCTTAGAGCGGCCGGTCGGCGTGTCGACGACAGGCTGCCGGCAAGAGAAACACAAGCATGAATCCAATGATCTGTGCAATCCACACTACGTATTCAAATGATTAAAATAAATAAAGAAACATTTACTTGCACACACGACAGTACAAACAAAAACAAAAATATTCTGAATTTTAAGTCGCGTGCAAGCAAAAAGGGCCGGGCTTATCATGTGCTACAGTCGCTGATTTTCAGCCAATACTTTGGTGAAATACATAAAAAGGCATCTTAGAGTAAAACGGAATACCTCTCCCACCAGTAAAGACAGGAAATAATAATGTAGCACTTAAAAAAAAAAGGTATATTTCCAAAAGCTAATCATAGCGCAGTGGTTAAGGTACAACCGTCAGGCTCTCATACAGCTTTTTCCGAGAGAGATACGACATGTGATTCTATAATTATAGTTGTTACTTTCTAATGCTGGGGAAAATTTTATTTACAAGAGAACAGTAAAAAAAACAAATAATCTTAAACTAGAAGGTAGCTAAAACTATTCTAAAGTATTATAAAAACATGGCCCTTTTGGTAGCGTGCCCATCACACAGGCAGCATTCCCGCGCTGTATTGCGATGGCAATTCTTTGCGCAAGAAAGCTGCCTGCGCGAAGGTCACCCGTTGCCTCCCTTAGGCGTTTGCTTAGCGCCTTGTGGAGCCCACGCGCAGCCGTACCCCACGGACCTAGTGTCTCGACGCCAAAAGGTATAAACTCGTACTGGGAGACGAGACACTTATATTTATTGTATTTAAAATTATCCCGGGCATCAGCGGCCGCTCCGGCCGCTTTAAAAGTTGCTGAGAGGTAGGACACCGCCGGCGTATCAGCGCAGGTGGCGTCCCACACCAGCGCGCGGCCCATTCTCCAAGGGATCAACGACATCTCGTCAGAGCGCTTGCCATCGTCCCGCACAATCTGGGGCTCCAGTCCTGCGGCAACGGTGGCCCAGACGAGCGCTCTTCTGAGGATGTCGTTGACAGCTGCATGACGGGAGAGACGGCCGGCGCCCGAGGAGCACGATGCGTAGCTGTGCTACACACACATCAGCCCCAACCCGGAGACCGACAGCTATGCGAAGCGTGCAGGGGTCAATGAATGTGCCAGTGGTAGGTGAAGGGTAGGTATGGCTGTTAGGAAGATATCTTCAACCATAAGGCTGCCTGTTCGGTATATATTATTTTTTATCATATAATTTAGATTGAAATGTGTTATCGTGTCCAATTTGTAACTGGGTAAAATGGCAACAAGAATCTGAATTAATTTGCAAAAAAAGCCGTTACGAGAATTTAAGTGCTTCATTCCGTTTCCGTAACACATTCAGATAGGAATCAGTGTCAAATTATTTAATTTTATATGGAGAATTATGAAGATTCGTAGCAATATTAAAAATTGGGCAAGTGCGAGTCGGACTCGCGCACCGTTCCGTACAAACACTTTTCATCTTTAAGTGGTTAAGTTAAGTTTGCACCTGGTATGTATAGCGCCCCATACAAATGAGGTGCAAAGTTAACGCAACCAACCCGTTTGTTGTATGGGAGCCCCCCTTAAATATTTATTTTATTTTATTTTTAGTATTTGTTGTTATAGCGGCAATAGAAATACATCATCTGTGAAAATTTCAACTGTCTAGCTATCACCGTTCTTGAGATACAGCCTGGTGACAGACGGACGGACGGACGGACGGACGGACGGACAGCGAAGTCTCAGTAATAGGGTCCCGTTTTTACCCTTTGGGTACGGAACCCTAAAAAGGGCACGAGTAATTTTCGCAATAAATTGTATATCCTTACTAGCCGTTTGTGATTGTCACAAAGTTTACAAATAATGTTTACCATTTACATAGGAATAGGAATATATAACTTGGAGTCATGCAATATGTTCTTAATATCCGCACACGTATAACCACGTAATATATATCCTTATCTATAAGTAGATATTATCTTCTTGGTAGCAACAGACCTTTCAGCCCGTCAGTCGTGCTTCATTGATTAACATAATATAAGCAAACTATTCTGCGATCTACATCCAAGACTTATTGACGAATTGACAGCAGCTATATTTAGCGTTTTCTTACAGTTCTCGTCTTGGCTTTTAGAGAGTGGTTCCAGTTTTATATTAATCAGAAATAAACATGTATTAAACATTAAAATAATAATGTTAACACTTGACGCATCTCTGTTTTGAGAATGGTGCAGAATGCCATTTGGCATTAAGTTCGCCCTTTGAATTGACATTTGTTTTGGGCAATGAAGTTAAAATAAATAAATGAATAAATAAATAATCTTACTAAAAGTTTTGTGAGACATCTCTAATAACTTTGAATGCATAAAACGGCTTTCAATTATCAGGAACGGCCGGTCATGTTTCGAACTCGTATGGAGTTCATTCTCAGATACAGTTATCCGTAAAGCGCTGAGAGCAAACGCCTTTTCTTTATTATTATAGTTAAAATACTTCGGTGAAAGGGGTTTAATTTTAATTTACGAACAAATTTTGTATTAAATTACGTAAGTAACTTCAACCCTTCTAGAATATCAAAACACAGTTTATCCTGCAAGAGATTATGCCATTTCGGTACTCTGACCACGTCATTAAAAGCAAATGTCTATTGACAAAGTATCAGGTTACACAATTAAGTCGGTTGAGCATCAAATGAAGGTCTGTTAAACGTATTTATTGGAACTGAGGGAATTTGGAAACTTGTAGTTGCGACGCGGAGCCATTTTCAGTTCCAGACGCTGTTTTATATCCTTATAATCCCTTTGTAAAAGTAAGCAAGCACTTCGGATTTCATTGGGTACTTATTCAAGTCACGTTTTAAATTAATGTATACCGCAATATGAAGTTTTTAGCGAGTTAATGCTCCGTTGTTAACTGTTGGAATTGATATTGCATTTTTCAATGCAAAATCGACAAGACCTTGACGTAGGTACTTAATAATAATATCTACTCATAGCATACCTACTACTGGAAAATTAAATTTACTACTTCCCGGAAGAAAAAAAAAACAGAATTATTAAAATGCTTAATTTCACGCGATGTGCGCAACATCGCGGTAGCTCAGGTGGCAGAGCACTACTCCGAATAAGTATAGGTCGTGGGTTTGGTCCCCCATCCGCTATGTATGTAGTAACATTTGTATTAATATTTAATCTCCGTATTCACGAAAAAAATATATTAGTCGAATGCTAAAGATCGTAGATTGATAACAAAGTTGATCGGCTCATCGGTTTAGGTGCAGCTAGCTCAGTAATCAGAAGTCATTAGTTGCGTTCACTATACGGATGTAGGGCGTAGATGTTTGCCAGCTTTGGTAAAGCTGGGCAGAGGGCACGTGTTCCCGCGCGGCTGCGGTCGCCGGCCTCGGAGTAATGGAATAATCGCATTGTGGACAATTTGAGTGACTCGGCCCTATTTAACGCTGGCTGCGTTTATTACACGGGATTTATGCGTTGTCATGTACACAGAGCGAACTCATTAGGTCTGCACGTAGTTTTAATTACGAATCTAGTCCGGATGGATAGGCTATTAAGCCGGGAGTGGATGCGAGGGCTTATAATACTTCCTTTGTCTAATGCTTGTATTAATAATCCCCTTCTTTCCGATGAAAAACAAATATATATTTTTTTATAAAAAAAATTTTAACAAAAAAAAGAACCGACTTCAGTAAAACTAAAAATCCAAAAATAACCCGTTCAAGTACAGATTACATTTGACTCACCCTTTGAAGTCGATCCCAAACCACTGTTATTATATTTATATATCAAAGTTTACGTGAGGTTTGGCACCGACTTCAAAGGGTGAGTCAAATGTAATCTGTACTTGAACGGGTTATTTTTGGATTTTTAGTTTTACTGAAGTCGGTTCTTTTTTTTGTTAAAAATTTTTTTTTTTCGCTTTTTAGTGATTCATATAAAACACTTATGGCGGGGTGATCAGGGAGGTCTTGAAGGAATGCATCTCGTTTTAATTATCTCCTCACTCCTAACCGTTAAGGAGTTGTACCTTCCATCATCAGTTCAGCATTGGAAGATGGTGACTACCATATGCAAATACTTAAATAGTTTTAGAAAATTTATGAAAAATATTATGACTGCCTATAAAATTTCAGGAATTCCTTCGATTCCTCATGGATCTCGTCATCCGATCTTCACCAAAATTTTATGGGACCAACCTTGAGATGTCTATTCATGAACCTAAAAAGAATTTTCCAAATCTACTCATAAATGACGGAGTTATGAGGTAACAAACATTAAAAAAAAAAAAAAAAAACATACAACCGAACTGAGAACCCCCTCCTTTTTTTGAAGTCGGTTAAAAAGACGCCCAGCTGCCTGTGTTATGTGGTTGAATTTGTGGTTAAGCAGCCAACCCGTACCTACTTGTTAAAAGCGGGGCATATTTGTGAAAACATTATGCGCTGGGTGATATACGGCATTCGTGGATAGCGCGAACTAGCCGCAGCGACAGATAGCGATTGTTGCTGATGCCGCTATTGCGCATATTTCAATCTGCTCCATGATATATTGCCGAATTGAAATATCGCTATCTGATATTCTAGACTATGTAGAATGCGACTGCATACTAATGTATCGTTGTCATATATATAGATGTCTAATCCGAGCGAGTTAATGTTTTTGTTGTAGTAAGGTCGTTTCATTATACCACTGTGAGGTTGCGTAGAACAATTAACACTTGATAAAATGATAAAGGGAATATAATTCAGTGTTTTTAATAGGCTGGGCACCAGGACAGGCCGCTGGCGGATGGAAACCGCTCGAAATTTATTATTGCCATATTAACGTGGCTCGCGTCCGCGGCACTATATCAAGGCTCTGTTAATTGCAAGCCTTGGATGAAATTTGCAACCACATTTCAATGTTGTTTTGTCAACTGAAATAATGACTGCCGATAAACAGGGTTTTTATTGTAAGTATTTTACATTGTTGTGAACGATAATGTAATTCGTTTAAATTTATTGCTGCGGTGTATACAGGGTGTAAATATGACGGTAGAGGTCCACACAATAGCGCATTGTCAGCCGACCGCCCACTTGCTCGACAGCGTCCTTCAAGCGCAGCTCTCATCGATGTATGCCTACCTTACACCCCATTACACTGATTGTCTGATAATCGTGTCCACGCATGTTGGCCACGCCACGCCGCATGCTCCATAATCATATTCATATCCGTCGACAACCCTTCATAAAAATGTTAATTTATGTAAGCGCAATAAACAAACGTTACTTAAACAACTATTCATTTAAAAATAAACCACTTCTCAGAAGTATTCGCAAGTGAAGCCTGAAAAATACTAACTAAATTCAAAGAAAATATCGTAAGCAACATTAATTTCCCGGAAACTGTAAGTATTCTCGATTCACGTGCCCGAGTCGGCAGTCCATACAGAAGTTTCTGGAGTTTTTGGGTGGATTTCAGGTACTTTGTGAAGGCGGTTTGAACGAGTTTATTGGTAAGTGAAAGCATACAACGCAAGTTGTGTGTCGAATTGGGGGGTTATGGGTCAACGTGACGCCGCGCCCGTCGGCCACGTGAACACGTGACTCGCTGGAGGCGCATTGTAATGGCTGCTGGGTCAAGTCTCCAAGGCGACCACTCGCTATCGATGTAACGAGAAAGTAGCTCACCTACACATGTGTAGGTACGTGAGTACTTCGACTTATATCGTGCATGAAATCGAAATCTGACTGATCGCTTACCTGCTGTCGCCCAGGAAAATACTCATAATAGTTCGGTACGCGCACGCCAGATTGACGCCTGTGTTAATGAATATCTTTATTCTCGATAAATAAGTCGCCTCGTAGGCGGTCGTAAAACGGTGCGATGCGAGTCCGATACATTAAAACGTTTCTGCATAATTTACCAACGACCCGGGGGCGGGATGGGCATTGCGTTTATAGCGCGAAATAATAAAACATGCGATGTCACGACATCACGGGATGTCTTCACAACGAAACGGACATAATCTCGTTACGATGTCGTAACAAAGAGATTTGTAAGCACGAGCTTTATGGTCTGTGTCCAACGAGCTAAAATTTAATTTTCTGAAATAATCTGTCAGCGAGCCATTAAAATAATTCGTCCGTACCGTACGCTACATTACTTAGCTTAGATTTTACATGCAGCTACAAAATGCATAACTTCTTGGCGTCATGTTCAGCGAGCCACAAAGTTATCATGTTAAAGTTTGAATGTATCGTTAGTAGGTATATACTGACATAAAATATAATGGCCTAGAATATAGTATTACGTTACCCGTACGAGTATAACAATCCCAATTTAGCTCATTGACCTTTATCACGTCCTGCAATAATGCACTGCTTTGAGCCCCTCCCGCCCGCATCATGCTTCGAACTTCGAACGCCTCTACCTACCTACTCTTACGCCTAACACAAGTAGCTCAGAATCTATAAGACGCATGTTGAATACTTTCAACCAATACTTCCGACCAATAAGGTCTCGGTATTGTAGTTAAACGGGCAATATCCATTGATGCTCAGCTGGAATTTCAATGGTAGTCTGCTTCGGCTCTCAGCTCTATAAAAGGATTTAAAACTTCTCGTGAATTTGAGGACAGCAAGTCTATTACGAAGTGTCAGTCAGGAAAGTTTGTGTGATAGAGGGCTTCAAGAGGTTAAAGTTAGTTACTATTAAATGATGTATGCTCAACATATTGAGTATACTGGTTTGGATAGCAGCTAACTACTTAGTGGATGTGAAATTGATATATTATATATTACTTTGGTACTGTGTTCTTATAGAAAATTTAATTGAAATGAAACAATTGATGCCGTGATTATTTTAGAAATTCTTAGTGCATTGTACGGACGCATACATGAAGTACATTTATGGGTAACCTTAGATATTGATAGTTTATGGCAGGCCAAAATGACGAGCATATTAACACGAGCGTTTCGACGAGCCGCCATGGTCCGTCAAGGCGTACCTACATCGAATCCTAATTGACCTTTATCGTTGTGTTCCTTCGATAATAGCTCCTTTGAATGTCGGCTGTCGGCCGGCGGATCTCACGTGCTCCATTGTGAGGAAGCATTGATGCTCCTCGGGGATTTGAGGGGATTTCCAGACAACGCCACTATCGCTTGTGTACATACATACGGATCAAATGCTGTTCACTTAGGCGTGTGTGTTGAGTTTGTGATGATTGCGCTTGCCAGTTATGAGTATTTTGATTTGAGATTATCCTGTCGATTTAATCTTTGACCGGGGTTGCAATCGCATAATTGTGTTGAGCAGAGGAATGAGTAAATCTGGTCGGTAGCCTGGCGCTGCGGCGGTGTTCGAGCGGCGCTGGAGGCGAAATTAAGTCGAGAGTAATGTTGTTATGACGATAAAGGCATTCCCCGCTACGTGCGGGCATTTTCCGCGCGAGTACAGCTACCAAATTGAAACGATTTTTCAGTGGCATGATTGCATCGGCGATCAACGTTAGCACTAGCTACCTATTCATACCTGTGTTGTGTTGGTGTTGGGAAAACGGGTTGGCCGGATATCGAGATTTTTACCCCGATAACCCGATATGGCTGAAAAATATCCGAGCCGAAAATTTTGTTAGTCGTTTATAAATGCTACGCACATGCGTGCGACACGGGCTCGGGTTACGGACGCTGTGATATCGGCGGAATAAAAAGATTGTCGACGAAAACTATGCGTATTCAATTAAATCACACATTTCAACGAACGAACTAGCGGAATAGTAATTCGATTCTGGCTGAAATTGCCTACACTATCGATTGTAAATATAAAACGTTTTCTAACATTTTTGTTGTTTATTTCAAGTCTGCCAATCGCATACATGTTTGAGTAGAGTAGAGGTTTAAAGAACACAGTCCAACAAAATATTAAAACACTTTTAGCTATTATGTCTAAATCGCCATGAAAGTTTCAAATTATAAGAACCCCGCAGGGTGCATTGAAGAAGTACTTAGATACACGCTGAGAACTTTTATATTAGTTGGCTAAACTGAAAGACATGTAATTGGAAACTAGAAACTGCTGGTGCCGCAGCTTGTGTGGAATACGGTTACCTCGCTAATTTCATTTAGATTTTTTAATCTTACTAATCATAACATTAGGAG
Organism: Apotomis capreana; assembly: GCA_947623375.1. NCBI lineage: Eukaryota > Metazoa > Arthropoda > Insecta > Lepidoptera > Tortricidae > Apotomis > Apotomis capreana. The sequence goes on from OX392512.1 coordinate 18,017,952, forward strand.
ATTTGGAATTCTTTGTGTTATCTACAATTATGTGTAATTATGTGTTTTGTCGTTTCCTCTTGAGCTCATGACTGAGAATCGTAGTTTTCAGCGGTTTATTTGATTTTATTGGTTTTTCTCCATTGCGTGCCTTGAAAGGCTTGAAAGAAAACAAGATGACATATTTGTGTAAGCTGTTATCAAATCGTACCGGGGATATAGATATGATTTAATCGAACAAACGCAGTGTAGGCACATAATACATAATTCATATTATAAATAAATAAATAAATATTAAGGGACACTCATACACAAATCGACCTAGTCCCAAACTAAGTAAAGCTTTACTATGGGTACTAGACGACGATATGCATAATATATAAATACATATATTGATAACATCGATGACCTAGTAACAAATATTCGAGTTTATCACACAAATATTTGCTCTGACCGAGATTCGAACCCAGGACCGCCGGCTCAGTAGCCACTCGCACTACAAACTGCGCCAACCGCGTCGACAAATAATATTAGTCCTTTAATTAAAAATAATTATGTCAGCGGTATATATTTCCCACACTAAAGTCGGAAGGTTAAATATAAATAACCTTCATTATAATTAGCTTCTATACTTAATATAAATTATAGGTACATCGACAGTGTCACCATAAAACTACATCCATATGTTGGAGCATCTCCAACTCATTTCTTTGCTACTATCGCGCTGCTCTTTCCATAATCGATTGCATCATAAAGTATCGACCACATTCGCTCGAAGCTCGAATGACTCGCATCTGCCAAACCGTAGTTTAAATTCCATTCGATTGCTATTTATCGCCCCATTTTATACTAATATTTCATGCTAGGTTACACCAACTATAAAAGTGCCAACAAAAGTTAGCCAAAGTTATGTTAAACATTGAAAATATGAAGCGTGACGAAAGTTTCCAAATTAGGGTAAAATAGCGTAAATCTTCACATACATCTCGTTATGTCAAGTCCTTTCCATCACATGTCGAAATGTTTTTATTATTTTCATACGCAATTTAATAAATATATAATATCAACGACAACGATGTAAATGTAATATTTAGTAGTGTATGTACAGTATTTGTTTTTAAAGAAACTTTGAAACAGACTTAGGAGGTTTAATTCTATTTCGAACCCTACCATCAAGTAAAAATCGCAGTGGGAAGAGAAGTTACCAAACTGCTTTAAAAGTGCTGCAATATGTAGCGAGAGTGTTGAAAACTCCTCTAAAATGTTGGAAGGCTGTGATTTTGTTCATCTTTTAGATAGCAAGGCGTTCGCGGAGCGTCGTTTCGCGATAACCGTCGGAAGCGATGTTAGGCTTTATGAATATTCGGGCAGGTTTTCCGTCGCACGTAGATTAGGGGGCGCCACAGCCCCAACGTTCTTGGTACCGTGACAGATAGTCGTTTTTGTTTGAAGCCGTCTTTAGAAGACTTTTTGAATATTCTTGCATAGTTCGAAATCTAGAATCGCTAACTTTTCAGTTTCTTGTATTATAATATCGTCTATCGACATATATAACAATGGGTAAATGGACGTTTTAGCTTATATAATGAGCTATTATGATCTAAACTAAATATTGAGTAAATAATTGCGGACTTATAAGCATCATGTAAGATATAAGTAACTAGGGTTTTCGAAATCATAGTACTACAAAATATCAGCAAAGCCATCCAAAACAGCTGTTTCCACAACCTATGTACCTATTTTTTTTTATTTAATGAAAACCCGTTATACTGGTATATAATAACCTAGCACTAGCAGGCATCATCTGTAAAGTAATAAATATGCCATATTGTGTCAGCATACATAATGGCACCTAAGTAAAGTCTCCGAGTTTATCCAACCAATAACCCTTCGGCTGCGACAGCGGGTCTATTTGACCCGCTCTCCTGCAACTCGAGTCAAGTTATTTTTACAGCCCCCAGTCAGACGCTAAAAGCATTTGTCTTGAATTAAAGTGCCAGCCAATGGAAGTTTTACACTCAAAGAGTGCCCTAGTCTTAAACGGCACTTAAAATAGTTAGTAAGTTGAAACGTTACGACCTCGGAGGAGCTACAATATTTATATTTGTGTTATTGACAGCAATTAATGCAACCAATATCTAGCTCATCTCTCTTTTTCTATTCATACATGAACTTAAATATGATCGATTCCGATTTCGTAGATGCAGCATATAATTCCAAATTTACATACTTACCTGAATCAAGGGCTAAATCCATACTTTCCATACTAATATTATAAATGCGAAAGTGTGTCTGTCTGTCTGTCTGTCTGTCTGTCTGTCTGTCTGTCTGTCTGTCTGTTACCTCTTCACGCTTAAACCGCTGAATCGATTTTGATGAAATTTGGCATGGAGATAGTTTAAGATCCGAGGAAGGACATAGGATAGTTTTCACCCTGGAAATTATCCCTAAAAAGATTTTAAAGTGAGTAAGTAATTCATGATGACATTGATGACCCTGTCGAAAATGTAATTATTAGACCAAAAGCACAATTGCTCTTACATTTGCTTAGGCGCTCTTAATAATCCCTTTTATTAAGTAAGGTGATTTGGCGGATATCTATCGTGTTGTACGAGGTTGCTTCCATACTTCCAAGTTCCACGCGGACGTAGTCGCGGGCAAAAGCTAGTGGCTTATAATATTAAGATGTATTTAGGGTAGATGTACCTATTGGTACATTTATTATTATAAACTAATTAAGGCAACGATGTACTAAGTATGTCTACGAGTACTACACTGTACTTACGTATCCAAAAAAAAACTAGTCAAGTCAAGGCGCAACGACTACAACTCCATTTGTAAAGTACCTATTTGTAAACTCACTGTAGGTAACAACGTAAACAAGAGACAAATATCACGTATTCTGAGCGACGCTGCGTCAGCCGATTGCGGAAATAACTAGTGGATTAGTGGCAGGTCTCCCGACAGATATATCCGCCGGAACTGCGCGGAATTACTTCCCGCACCAGTCATGCACCGCAGCCGGCACCAACCAAACCATCCAGCCGAGGTCTGTAGAGTCTTCGGTCCTAGTCAGCAGCCTTAGGCAGCGGCTACGCCTCGGTCTGGCATTATTTCAGTCCATCATTCTGGACTGGAGTTTACCGTCATTCATTCGTTTTCATCAGTCCGTCAGTCCGAGATAGTTACTCGATCATTCTCTCGTCATTCTTACCAGACTGATGGACTAACCGTGTAGCCGCTGTGTTAGGCCTCCAGTTATAAAAGAAGAGTTACTGCTCGGATGCCTCTTCTTTGTGTGTCTGTTACTTGGAAATGTCTCTCATAAATGATACACCGCCATCTTCAGCCGGGTTAGTGCAGTTTAGCGAGACTTTATCTTATCCTGCGACTCGGTATCACCTTGCCTTTCTTAAAAAGTATTGAGAGACAAAATACAAGTAAGGCGTATAACAGTTGTGTTAGAGGTGCTGCAGCAGCAGTGTAAAACGTCGACCGCTGTGCGAATCTGTTTCACCATTGAAAGTCATCGAATCAGAAGAAACTGGTAAGAATTAACGAGAAACTTTTCTTGTGTAACAGCTAGGCTGAACCGTAATCTGAGGACACCGCTAATGGCACCAATACGGTCGCAGAGACTTGCTTCGTTAGAACCTAAATTCTCACGGTTCATTACGGTTTCCCCAGAATTCCCGGCGTTCATTAGAAATACTCGAGCGGGAATGGACCCCGAACGTAAATAAGTGATTAACGCAGTTGGGATTGTTTTCGGACGCTGCGCTTCGTCACCGGTCGCTGCAACTAGTTGGACTTAACTTTTAGTGCATTTAGAATGAACTGCCGCGTCGAGTGTCAACTTGATCCTTTAATGTTGTATTGGATTAGAAACTATTCTTCACTTTATATTTCTTCCGACAAAGAAACGCTTTCACCAATTTAAAAATCCAAACTGTCTTCCTCAAACTCCACATAAAAGCCATGGGCGCTTTTATCATTTCTCAAAAAATATTTAGCATGAATGGAAATATTTTTAACGCGAATTTCTATAAAAGCGCCTGCCTTCGAGTTCTTTTGCACTTAAGCTGAATTTTATTACATCGTTGCGAAAGAAGGTAAACGCAATCCAAGGTATTAATCTGGATCACACGAGTTCTATTGAAGCTTTGAACTTGCCGGTAGCTCATCAACTACCTTTTGAACAGTAATCCTCACTAGAGGCGTCACTATGAAATTTTTCTTTAGTTACGATTAATCAATTTAACGGCTTTCTCTATGAAAAAAATATTTTTTCCCGAGATGACATCTCATTTGTTTTTTCAGCTAAGCTTTTAGCAGTAGTTTTGGTAATACTTCAAACTTTGACGTGGTTTGCAAACAAATATTAATTTAATATTTAGTTGGATCCAAAAATAAGTAGATATAAAAGGTTTATAAATGTCTATAAATTATTTTAGATTATCCTTTGATAAAATGATGTAATTCTATTTTTACTATGGTTCAAATATGTACAACTACTCAAGCGAAGGTTTCACTGGCGTCTGCGGAAGGTTGTGTAGTAATAAAGGGATTAAGGCGGCCATCAGCGTGCTGCCGTATCGTATCTCGTGATAGCGTTATCACGGAATCTTTGTTAGTTATTGGCGGTAGGAAGTTGGCGGTTGGTTTAGGGACTAAATGGACCCGCACGTCCGGACAAACATCGCGCAAATTCGCAACTCAAACAAGTTTAAGCAAATTTATAACTTCCGGATTGGAAGCGGCTGGTGCCGTCTTGCGCGGCGCCACATATCGCTGCAGGCCTGACGTGTTTGTTCTGATACTAGGGGCTCCTGCGGCCTAAACCTCGTGGCTAATACATATAGTTTATCTTTAGAAATCTGTGAATATTTCGAGGTGTAAAAAAACGCCCATAACATCCAGCGGGATATATTTTAGTTTTATGTAAAACATTACAGCGATCCGTTGCCTCGTGAAAGAAGGACAGTCCAATACTCCAGCGAAAAAGAAAAAAAGCAAATTAATGTATTGTTAAAAGTCACAGTCGAATTCTTAATTTAAAAATCTGGTAAGTTTCTTACCCCTTTATTAGTTTATTAAAGTTGGATTGGAGTGTGACGATCTTTTCATTAAGTATTTCAATTTACAATTACAAGTAGATTACGAGTACCTACTGTACCTAGGTACGACGTAAAGTTATGTGTGAAGTAGAACTTCCACAATTCCTGTTATGAATAGAATAGAATAGAATAGAATATATTTATTTGTCAAACATAGGTACAAAGTAGTTGTTACATTAGACAGAAGTTCTCTATGTCTTGCCACTAGGCGTACAAATTTGTGGGTTAAGTATTCGACCCTAATATAAGTTAACCAAGGAAATAAATTAAAATTAATACAATGTCAGCAGGTAGAAAATAAAAAATATGATAATACTAGAATTTAAAACAATATTAACTAAATTATATAAAACAATTACAAATCAATGTCATTAAGAAAGTCTTGCGTATTATAGTAACACTTTTCGATCAATAATGATGTTAGTTGTTTTTTAAACTTATCTAAATTCAAGTCCCTGATATTAGGTGGAATTTTATTGTATATTTGGGGTGCCATCCCCAAAATGCTTTTTCGCACTAATGCAGTCTTACAGTCTTTACTGCGTAACATGTTTTGATATTGCGACCGAGTAGGTAGCTTGCGTGTGTTATTAATTTTATTAAATAAACTAGGATTACACTTAACGAATATTGCTATTTCTAAAATATACAAACAGGGCAATGTCAAAATATTGAGTGACTTGAAATAAGGGCTGCAACTATCCGTTACGTTCAAGCCACACATAGCTCTTATGCACCTTTTTTGTGCTTTAAATGCTATCTCCTTATCTACAGAATTGCCCCAGAATATCAATCCATATCTTAAGGTTGACATTACGAGACCGTGGTAAGCTACCAGTAAGGCATTAGTGTTAATAGTTTTCGAAAGTTTAAAAAGAGCAAACGCCGATTTGCTTAACTTTCCATGTCAATTGGCTGTCTATCCAAAGTCCTAGAAACTTCGTGACTCCTACAGTTTCAATATGACTTCCCTGATAATTTACATTAAATTCCTTATATTTAATTCGCTGATAAAAATTAATTATGTTAGTTTTTGTCAAATTAATTACTAAGTTATTATTATTCAGCCATATTATCACGTCATTTACTGCATTATTTATGTCATCTTCATACTTACTAAAGTTATCACATTTTATAATTGATGTGCTGTCATCAGCAAACAGAATCATAGGATGACATACTGCTTTAGGTAAATCATTGATGTACACTAAAAAGAGCAGAGGACCAAGTACACTCCCTTGTGGTACTCCATACTTTACACAACGTGCATCAGACTGAAATGTTTGAGACATCTTACTTGTCTGGCATACTCTAGTGACTTCTGTGTATTGCAAACGGTTGGTGAGATAGGAATCAATGAGTTTTTGGACGTTACCTCGAATTCCGTAACAATCTAGCTTACCTAATAGCGTCCTATGATCTACACAGTCAGGAAAATAAGTTTATTCAATATTTGCTTTTTCCACTTAAATTAAGTGGAAATATGATTTGATTTGATAACTACTTAATTATGGTCAGTGTAGATTTATTAAGTGTAATCCACATTAATATGCATACATTAGTTAAGTAGCAGGTAGGTAGGTATTCTTTTAACATGTTCGCTACGGAATTAAGTTAACTTGTAATTAGCCATACTTGTATCGGGTCTTAAAGACCCGATGCCGTAGTGAAGGTGTTAATCAAGTTGAAACGAGAAGGTATATCAAATCAATCCTTATTTCTACATATAACCCAACGTTTAGGGTAATAATATATATAGAACACCATATTTTTCATAATCCGAATCCGACTGTCCATAAAAGTTAAAGTCAAAACACGCATGAATTGCAATCGTATTTGAATATCAAAAGCATTTGAAAAGACAACTACTGTAATTTAAGAGCGGAAACTCGTCTAATGACAAAGTGCCGCGGTGATATTGAAAGGGAAATGATATGAAAATAGTTTCCTTATAACATTAGAAGTGTGTTGGGGAAAATAAAAAGGTACGTGGCGGAGGGCGTCGCCCGTTGGCGAACACTGCAGCGCGGGCGCCGGGGTGGTGCAGCGTTGGGCGGTACTAACCCTTAAGGGTACGGTTCAACTGCCACGGAATGTGTAGAAGCTTTGAGAAGCTAACCGTCTTATGACCAGTAACCGTGCTCGAGATTTCTAGTCCTCGTCTGTGGAAACGGTATGATTGATGGCCTACTGGAAATGTGGAAACAAGATGGAAACTCTTAATTGTACAATGGTATATATATATATAACAAAGAAATTAAACAATTAATATGTAAAAACGATTGACAATTTTTAAATTCCTATGTGCAGAAAACAAAGAAATGTAACATCCATAAAAAAAGAAATGTAACATGGTTTCTATGGTTAAATATTAATGTTTAGTTTTTTCTCTTCGAGCTCGGGTATTACGTAAAAGAATATTATCTCAAGTCGCGCAAGCAAATAGAGTGGTACAGTGATACGGAGGGTACTTCGCCAGTACAAGGGTGCAAGGCCCCAGAGGGCGAAGCCCGAGGTGGTTGCCCGCGCTAGCACTCTTTGTCTAACCCCGCTCACCCCAGGCGACTAGTCTCTAAATTATGTTAGTAAGCCAACAGATACGGAAAATCCGGTGACATTTGCAGATTTGTAGGTTTCGATGAAACTGAATTATTCTTACATTTCGTATCGAACAATGAAGTATCGCTATAACGATGTTTCACCAAAACATTCAAGGAACTTTGTCTAGGTTATATAAGATAACGATAATTCGTGTAGGTATGTTCATATCACGCAGGAATACATTTGCTTCCGTAAATTTCATCCTGCAAAAATGTACGTGATATATTACGTTAAGTATCTAATGTTTACAGATACGAAAATCTTACGTATATCTTATATAAACCACCAACGAAAGCCATAAATCATTTTATTCTTAGGACAAATCTGAGATGAGCCGGCTTATGAGCGCGATTTAGGGTACCCTATAGGTCTTAACATTTAGTTCACCTACATTCAGATTAGGCAACAAAGCAAACATTACAAATTGCTATACCTAACCTAGTTGACTTTGTATAATTGACTTATTATTATTCAGCTAAAGTACATGTCTTTATACCTCGGTACGAGTCACTATTTATAATTACTATAACTAAGTGTTTTGATGTTGAAATTTTGAGTGATATTGTAATTTGTCTTTTACTGATGTTTCAATATATGGGACTTGTTTCAAGTCCTATAAATGACATGCAGACATTCTTCAAAGCAAACATTTATGCTCGCTTAATCTTGTCTTTCGGAATAGTGGAGATAATATTTTGTTTCCATACCGATTATTTTTTACAGTAGGTACTCCAGTACAGACAAGTATTTGCCCTTGCCGGGATTCGAACCCAGGACCGTCGGCTCAGTAGGCAGTTGCTTAACCACTACGCCAACCGCGTCGTCAATCGCGTCAAGTCGCAATAACTAACGGTATGAAAATTTTAATCCCGTTAAACTTAAAGCGGACCACAATTTCTAAAATCTGCGTTGCACATTCGACTGTCACTGCACCGGCGACAGTTGCATAATAATAAACGCTGAGATGGCGTTGACCGCGAGGTGAACGAACAACGGTTCACAGCGGTTCAACAGCACAGCAAGGGTCGCCGGGAAGGTCGTTGCCAATCCTTTGTTACATAACGTTACAGCACAGCTACTATGAACAACGGTTATATTAGTGTACGCGTATGTGTTCGTGGGGTGAGCGGGGATCATTGTTCAACGACTACTGAAATAGCGTTGCGTAAGTGTTAAAGATTAGTAATTTTTATTCTTCTGAAGAAGTAGGAACACTTTGTTTTCGGCACAGCAAATATTTTCATGCTTTAAATAAATTCCTGGAGCAATTTTACACAAGTCAACCAACTCGTAGTACGAAACTAAGCAAAGATTGTAGTCTATTTCTATCGAATGATTATTGCTCTATAAACTTATTATAAACTAAGGCATGTTATAAAAACTTTACTATGTCAATAAGTTCAAAATTCAATTTTAAGTGACGTGGGGGTTGGATCGTTTTTCCGTAACTACGTCCAAATAAGGCTTAGTTAAGCCTTAACTCACTTAAAATTGAATTTTGAACTTATTGACATATGTAGTAAAGTTTTTATAACATTTTCAGTGACTTGTGGTTTGGAACGTTTTTGCATAACTATGACTATTTTACATTTAAGTATACTGACTTCCTCGTTAGCAGCATTACTTTTGATCTAAATACGACTGAATAAAAAAATAAAGATTGATACAGTGAAGGGTAAGCCAGTGAATAAAGATTTGTGCACCTGATGTGCAGGTAGCCGCGAATGCGGTGCAGTGCACGCCCTGGTTGAACCCGCCATAGAGGAATGAACTTATCGTAATATTTTCCAAGAGTTACGTTCTGCAGACTTCGAGTTTTCAAATAGTCGGTGGATATTTATCACCGTGTACACGGATATCGAAGGATGTAGGTTTCCTGTAAAATCTTGCGCTGGAGCATTATTAAGAGTGATATGGCGGGACATTATTATTATTATAATTCAATATTTGTATGTAAGTTGTAGATAATAGTTGAATACATAATACGCCCTCACCAGGTTTCAAAGGCACGGGATCAGTTCTCCATTGGCTATTTTTATGGACTTTAGTAGGTGCGTTTCAAGAATAAAGTATCTTACCTGACGAAATACGGTAATCGTTGACAAAAATGTAGATATTATTATGATGATCGTGTATTTGGCGCGCGGCTGTTGGCAACTGCCCAGTGGGAAGCAGGACAATGGCTGCACGCGTACCCCTCCCCTACTACCGGCACTTTCATCGAGCCGGACACCTTAAGGTTAGCCGTAAGTCTGAGGCTAGGCGTTATGGTGTGTACACCACACAAATGCCCCTGTGGGACATTCGTCGATGAGCTGGGACACCACGGGTTATCTTGTCATCACAGCGCTGGCCGTCTGTCCAGACATGCCGCCCTCAACGATATTATCCGCCGAGCTCTTCCCACCGTAAACGTTCCCGCGATCCTAGAACCAAATGGTGTCTCGAGAGACGATGGCAAGAGGCCTGACGGAATGACCCTGGTCCCGTGGAAGATGGGTCGCGTGCTGGTGTGGGACGCAACATGCGTCGATACGCTAGCACCGTCACACCTTCCACGGACCTCGATCCGGGCCTGCGGGGCGGCGGAGACGGCTGAAAACCGCAAAATAAACAAATACCGGGGTCTCTCAATACCTCTTCACCGCATTTGGTGTCGAGACCCTGGGCCCGTGGGGTCCAAGCGACACCACTGGTGACCAAAGGGCTGGCAGCTTCCTCGCTCAGCGTCTTAGTATAGCAATACAGCGAGGTAATGCTGCCAGCGTCTTTGGTACAATGCCACGGGGGCCATTTTAGACTTCGTTTAGATTTATTTTTAGATTTAGATAAGACTTATTTTAATTGCTTATTGTTTATTTTGTTGTGTTATATTTTGAATAAATAACTTAAGTATTTCTAGTTTGTAGCAAACAGCGATCAGTGCGTTAACAAAAGTGTAAATATTTTCCCTTCACATTCAAATTGAAAGCGTTGTAATATTCTTTTTTGTCTCGAGGCGGGCGCGGCGCACAAAGCCTACCTGTTTTGTATTCGCTTCCTCACTCACCTGGAAAGGAAAGAAAAGAACATGTTAATTAAGAACCACTGAAACAAAATTGATATCGTCGGGAATGGCGCTTCTGCCGCTATTGTTAACGGATACCGACGGTATGTCTACAGTTAGAAAAACATTCCTTGCCTGACTACTTCAATAGATATTTTTTTATTGGTTTTTGCGCTGCATTAATTAGAAATAGCCTCACAATGGTAGGCAAAAATGTATCGTTTAAAGGGAAAGGAGCTAATGAAAACGGTGATATTTAAGTAATGAGTTGGAGGCATCGGCTCCAACTCCAACCACCCGCGCACTAGCGGCGGCGGCAGGAGCCCGCGCGCTGCCAAACGAGCCTGAAACGAACATCTCATTAACACGTAGCGGTGGTGATATTTAGGGAGCGGTGGGTGCCGCGCGCGCGGTGAGCCGCGAACTAGCATTTGGCAGCGTGCGCGCTCGTACACAGCCGGCTCTGTAAACTAAACAACTCGTAAAAGTGTAAAAGTCGTAACGATAGCGGCGGCGGGAGAACCGCCTAATATGAGCGGCGGCTGGAGCCGAGCCAGTCGTGCTCATTATCAGATGGGACGTTTCGGGCGCAACCCTTTCGTTTTACGATTGGCCTCTAATTACAGCGGCGCTCAAGGCGGCACGCTTTTTCAGTTGATACGAGCACTGAGCGGGCGCACTTTGCCAAATAGACATATTTACCGCCACTAGCCAAATCGTTTACGCGGTTCGACGGCTGCGTTCCGAGTGGCGGTTCGTGCTATCAGCTGCAATTTTGCGATATGAAAAAAGTCTGGAAAAATGTCGTGGTAGAGCCGCAATAACAGAGAGCTCTGGTTTACGAGAGGCGGCTGATAAAGCCGACGCGGCTCGCAGTGTGCGGGTCGCCTTAACGACGTGTTGCCAATTTATGCCGCGCGATAAGCAGAGTTTGTTTAGCCTACGGCGGCGCGAGTTACGAGCCGAATCGCGCGGGCTTACAACTTCACTACTACGTAGAGCTCGTGCTTACTTTTATAATAAATTTAAGGAAGAAATCATCTGTTGCCCGCTACGGGAAAATATTTGTGTCAGCGGTACCTATTAACCAAATTTCGGTTTACAGTTAGACCTAGTCAGCATTCCTCTTCTATTCGGTATTGCCTACTGTAACGTAACATATTCAAGATGCTGGTTGCACAATCGGCGGCGGAATACCGGTTGGAATTACACGGAATCGCTCGCAGAGAATATTAGTATGCCACTGCGGATCGCCGGTGGAATGAGTCGACGTGATGCCGGCAGCGGCGTCACCGCTAGCTACGTCAAAATAACTACCTAGTTCTACTGATTCTACCAAATAATTCGGACTAGGCTATAAAAACAAAAAAAGCGTTTGATCATGCCACTTTTAGTGTTTAAGATATGTAAGTATATTGACCAAAAGACTAACAGATGTGATTTTGGTACAACTACCCCCCTAGGTAGGTACGGGGGTTTTAATTATTTAAAAACCTTTGACCTGAAGCAATACTATTATAAAGTCAAGCATGAAATGTCTTAAAAAACGAACGTAGGCAGATACTTTAACGTGCTATCATAATATTGCCATTATTTTTCAAAACGAGCCGAGTAATTTTTCCCCGTAATAGCAGGATTTAAATTGCGATGACATATAATGATTGAGTATTATTCCGCGGATATCATAAACCTTTTTGGAAGGAAATCGGCCGATGAAAGATGAGCCCTTTTGTCGGTGACTCCAAACATAGCGCGTGACAGGCATGGGATATATGGCGGGCTCGTAATCCAGCCATATCGCCGGGGACATGACAGGCGTCGATGACTTGTATTATGTGACATACGTGCAAAATGTCGCGCGACATATCGTGGTCATCGTGTCGCGTGAGTGTTTAGAATAGCCCTCCGGAGTTCACGGCGTTTCAGCTTTCGTGACGAGTCTCACTTTAGAACTAACGACGAAATTTTACACTGAATATATTACTTAGATTCATTACTATAATTTTTATTCGAGTGTAATATTTAAAGTCGAAATTAATCTTATTTTATAATGTGCTTAAAATGTTTTTATGGTTACAGGAAATGGTACTGGCAGTCATGATATTTTAAGGTTTAAGATTGGTTGTAAGATGTCGTTAATGATCTTTAATGGTCCATTTACTAATGAAAATGTATCCTAGTATGGTTACAGTATATAAGTAGATAAGCAATTTCATCGTATAAGTATTGTATAACTATATTCTGCGTAGCTTCATTATTACCGTTAAATCTATAACACTTGGTATATCAACTTGTACTTATAATAACTAGGTATATAATAAAAATGATGTTGACTAAAAATGATGTATAGAACGATATAGGTAAAGGTATTCACAGCCATAGGACAGTTTTTTACTTAAGTAAGGTAAGTCACGGGGTGAGCGCACTTATCAAAAACATAATCTGACTAACGCCACCTTAACAACCACGCACTAACTGTGATGGCGTTAGTAGTATACATCGATTATTTGTATAGTAGGTGCTTTTACCCCGTCGACCCACTAGTCCCGATTGACCTTAAGAGAGTACAGAGCACTAAGATTTGCCTACTAGTGGTTTCGTTGATGGGCATTAGGCTCATCTACCAACAGGTATTAAGTAAGGGATTTATTTCCTAGAGGGGAAAAAATTTGCATGAAAATCAAACTGGCCTAGTATCTTCATAAAAAAGTGCTTATGTAATTATTGAAATAAACCAAGATGTAGAGTCATAAGACGAGTAATTCGGAGAGATGGTAACCCCGGGGGCGCTGCCCGCCCCGGGCCGGGGGGCTGTCAACTCAATCTTGCCCCATTACGTGCGACAAATTGGAAAAATATTCAATTACACCTCGCTAAATATTGAATTATATCAAGGCAAATTACAATTTTGTATTGGGGATGTAACAAAGTTCGACCTTTGTTGCTATTAATGATGTCCTACTCCTACGGGATCTACACGGAGGTAACGACAATCTGAAATCTGTCATTTTATTTTACTAGATTATACGTAATTATAAGTTAGAAAAGAAAATTTCAGATTTATATTCCTACATATAAGAAAATTTTAGATTTATATTCCTACATAAAAAAAGTGTTTACCTATTTTGTTACAGTGAGATTTACTCGTAGACCTATGGTTTGTCCGATTCGATTATTTCTCTATTTATACATTTTCATTTCCTCTGTTTATAATTCCTATTAATCAGCAGACATCATAGGAGGAATGTCTTTTCATACAATTTAATTAGGAAAAAATCATGTTCAGCTCGGTGGTTTCCAATATCCTAGGCAGGAGTAGAGGTATGATCGAGTTATTTACTCGATTGAAAAATAATACGCGAGCTTAAGCGCGGCGACAAGTGGGCGCGGGAATTGCTCGCCAGTTGGAGTAATTGGCAATTAATCACCAGCCGTTTTCTATTTCAGCCGGCGACGACCGGCGATCGGCACCGTCCCACGCCACCTACCGCTAACGAGATTGAGACTGCGCCATATATGACAGTAATAACACTACGTAATAACAGCCCCAACACTCCATCTAACTAATTATCCAAAAGGATAATAGAAACCGACCGTTGCACTCAATAAAACGCCCCGCGGGAGATAGCTGCTCCCTTATACAACATTTAAGTTTAACCCGCGACGCGATCGCTAACGTCTGTCGCGGCGAGCCCCTCGCCTCGGCGAGCCCACTTCATTCAGATCAGTATCTTTATAACATAATTAAGTAAATTTCAAAGTCGTCGCGCTCCGTCTACGAAATAATAAGACTAAGAGCTTAGATAACCCGCGATTTAAAGTAATTTTCTGTCATTTCCCCATCTCTTGTAATTAGGAATTTCGGCGCGAGTAACCGAATTATTCGACGTATCATATCTCCCGAGAGAACGTTTTGATTCGGCCGCCTTTGTCGATATAATTCGACAACGCGCATAACTTGCCGGATTCTACGAAAGCCGGATTCCAATGGGACAATTGATCGGTTCCCAACTTTATTTGTATTTGGAAAGTTATAATAATCTTTTATTGATTCTAGACGCTTCATTGCACATTACCCTAATCGGAAGTTCATCAAACAGAACTCACTTTTCTATTTGGATTATAAAGTTCAGATTACGAGGTCATTTCAATTTGCAACGATCCGTTTGCTCTGCGGCTCACATAGGGGTATTTGAACCAAAAAGCTGGACAAAATTATTTTTTTCTTTTTTTGGCGTTCTGTTGATTGAAGTATACCTTCTATATTATTATTTTTTTATTTTGGACATTTATGACACATTTTTTCTTAATTAGGGTAGTGTAATGTACCATATACTTAAAAAAAGTTTATATATTTACATTATAGGTATACATAATTCATTGCCCTCATCATACTGACGATGCGTCCTATTCTTCCTCACAGTTTGATTCATTTCCATCTTCAACATCTGTCATCAAATCGTCAAATTCGGCATCATCACTATATCTGGAGCAAGCATTATGTTTCTAGCAGTAAAACTAAAAGGTTTCTCAGTAATGGATCTGACGTAAGTGGCACCTGGAGAAAGTTCTTGCTTAATTCCTCCTGAATTCTTTAAAGTGCTTGTTTTTGGCCCCTGGAGCCTCTTCTGATAAATATCATATAGGGAGAAGGGCATGATTTATGACAATATGACCATGTATTAAAATTGTGTGAACAGTCCAGGTCCAACGTAGAGCTTTGCCGTGTTGTCACAAAAGCCAAAAGATAGAGTTCGACAAGTTTGAGTCATAAAACTTGTCGAACTCTATATCTTTTGGCCACTGGATATCACTTTAAGAAATGTGGTAAATCTTTTTATCAAATTCAGGTCAATTTCCGTGATGTTTGATGATATCTCGGGATTCGAGATATTTTTACCTCTATTTGATGACGTAAGTACCTATATCTCTGACAAAAAAGACCGGCAACAGAAGTTTCGACTTCAATCGCGAAAAATTGCGAAGTAATTATTAGGGTTCCGTACCCAAAGGGTAAAAACGGGACCCTATTACTGAGACTTCGCTGTCCGTCCGTCCGTCCGTCTGTCACCAGGCTGTATCTCAAGAACGGTGATAGCTAGACAGTTGAAATTTTCACAGATGATGCATTTCTATTGCCGCTATAACAACAAATACTAAAAATAAAATAAAATAAATATTTAAGGCGGGCTCCCATACAACAAACTTGTTATAGATAATATAAATATATATAGGTACGGAACCCTTCATGCGCGAGTCGGACTCGCACTTGCCCAATTTGTTTTTTTGTTCTTGAGGGAATGTGGTAGAGTCGACAATCTTATTGTCTACTGCATCCAGTTTCTTTAGAAATGTTACCTCATGCCAGTCCTTCATAGAGCTAATACTTATCCCCTTGTCATTTAATTTTAACGCCCGAAGAATCGTTGAAAATCATTGATGATAATAATCAATCAATAAAATTTCACGACCGCAAAATTAACTTTGTTTGGTAAAATACCTTGTTGTAAAAAATGAAGATAAATACCAAATTGCCACTTTTTGGCACACGTTGTTATTTCCATATCCAATAATACAAAATGTACTATCGAACAAGTTATAAATCTCAGCTGGGGAACATCCGGAAATATAACTTTTGGACTTTTGAATTGCAGTCAAGTCAATAAATTCAATGTACAAGAAGGTATTTATACAAATGTGAAACACAACATTAATTAGACTTTATCATTAAAGAATAACATACAGACTACATTTTAAATACTCGGCAAATCATGTTGATGTACAAACATTACCACAAAACTACTTGCGTATACATATGTTTAAAAATTATATTAAAAGTGAAAATTTTCTTGCGTGTTACTCCGCGCTCGGACCGTGTAGAACAAACAACTCAAATCACACCCGATTGCCAAATACCGTCAACTGCAATCGAACAATAAATGTAATACTATTATCCATGAACTTCTCAGCTAATGTGTCGTCATAACAGTTTATTGTAATTCTAGAAATTGTTATTTCGACTTTAGTCCACCTTTTACGCTCATATACCCCTATGTGCGGCTGTTTATAATGTAGTCTTGCCAATTAACTGTGCTTCCGTTATTGTGGCACTCGCGGAATGTTTCAGCAAACACAGTTTAGGGTTAGTATACGATCTGCCAACATGAAATGCATTTCGACATGATTTTCATCCTAGCATTCAACATTTTAATTTGAGAACAGACGGCGCCTTTGTATGTCGAAAGATTTGTCGCAACTCTAACCTAGAAGGACAACTGAGTAAAGTGAGTAACGTCCAGTTAGGCAGATCGGTCGAGTGATATTTTCGTGGTGTGATTTGTGTGTAGTACTTTGCGGCTGGCTATTTGTATCGGTAGTGGTCGCAGAGTGGATTGCGCCGCGACACCTTTCAAATAAATTGTCTTGAGACCGACCGAGACGGTAAACAACTCACCCCTATGCAGATGTTCGTGCTAAACCAAACACCTTCAATGCGCTCGAGGGGTAGTGCCGGCTCTTAAATTGCTCTCAAGTGACGATTCTTTGGGTCTCGTACCTTTCTAAGTGTATTATGTTTTTACTAGTATTTTTATTGAATGTCTGAGGCAAATTTGTTCAGGCGAATAAACTTTGGAGTATTATAGTAATATAATCATTAGTATTATGCAAATAATTGGATGCCAGTCTCGATTTCTAGTTAAGTTAGAAATAAATGAGAAGGACGTAGCGCATAACGAACGTCGGCAAAGTTTAATAATTAAAGGTACCTTTCACTACCTACTGACTCGTCCTGTGATACACCTCAATCGTAACTAAACAAGTTACCGGACACGGGAGTCGTGTAACAAAGTTCGATTGTCAACTGCAAAACTAGACGGAGTGACGGGCAAATTAAACGGCAGGGTGCAGTGTGTGCCAGCGCCGAGTCATACGAGGCCCCGAGCTGCGGGCGCGGCGGCCGCGCCCAGCCCGCCCGCGGACCGGAGACAGGGTACCGCCACTACTGGTACACTATGTGCAATGTGCATAGTTACACATGACATAATACGGATAATTGAATCGATAAAATAACCAACCATATTAAGATAAGATAAGATAAGATAAGATAATCATTTATTGTAATTCAAGTGACTGTTTGCCCCTATTGTCAGTTAGGTAGAGTAATGTCATTTCTAGTAAAGAGGGCCCTGGGCTCTTGGCCAGTCATTTAAAAAAAAGATAAGATTGTCTTGAAGCTTTATTTAATTTATAGACACTTTTTTTTAGGTAGGGTATAAAACACATTTTCTATTTAAATATGACTAATTATGGATATAGCAATTTAAACGGATAATAAGATATTTCACTTACTTTTAGTGATAATCGATAAGCGCACAAATATGGTATTTTGGTTACAAATGTATAGGGCAACCCCTAAACTCTATTAGGGTTTTGGGAACGAGTGAAGTTAGGAGCGGCCATGCACTTTACTACGAGTAGAAAATGTACGATAATATCATAGAGCTTTTACTTGTACAGTATCAGTACAGAGAATTAATTACCCTTACAATTTTGGTGTATACATAGAAAAAATGGGTCACAGCAGTTGATTCGATATTATTGCTGTCACAAATGGAGGCAACCGGCATTGCCAAATAGTCGCCTCGCGTGCAGCTCGATTTACAGTTACTATAGTTAAATACTGTCGATGTCAGTGTTGTCATATAAGCTGCAAATATTATACTCTAGAGACACAGGACTAAATGCAGTCACGCATATCGTGTACATTCCGAAAATATATGTGAATTTTAATTTCTTTGAGTTACAATTCGTGTACGATCTTGATTAATTCAAAATAATTTATTTTAAATTGATAATTAGGAATAAACTGTCCTTTCCTAATAAAAGGTAACTTCAACCTTAATTACATAGTTATATTGGTTAACTGATTTGTGTTTAGTATTCAATTGACTATAACCTATTATCCTGCACCAACTACATAATATTTCTGTTCAACCCAGTGGTTGGCTGTAGACAATGTTCTTAGATGATCAAAATTCTGGGTTCCTGAAGGAACTTTATTGCAAACCTTAGATATACTAGAATACAATCATCTAGGGACGTTTTCCTGACATTGTTTAGGTAACGGAGTAATAACACAATTGTAATAATTGTACTGTGCATTGTAATGTGCTTATGTCAATCTAACTACTTAAGTTAACATAAAGTACTAATGTTTACTGTAAGCCCATAAATTATTAAATTAGCAATGGGACCTACGGCGTAGCGGCCCGGCTTTGCTGGAGGCTCAGTTGGCAGCGGCTACGAATGCGCGAGTTGCCAGCTCCTAAGCCAGCCACACCAAGACGCTTGTAACGTCTCAGGAACCGCTGTTAGGATTCGGTAGAAATACGCCAGGAATATTTCCTGGCATAGCCGTCAAGTGAGCTATTAAGTACAAGACAATACGATATTTTAAGGAAAACGACTAAACTAGACTTTTAAATTATGTTGTTGCTTGTTTGGATTCATGTAAATTTAATAGGTAGGTACTGCTCATGTACCTAATTATTAAATTATCATAGGAATACTCTTGGTATGATCAACTTACTTCTTTAGTGAAATCAGTGACCACGATTATGAAACGAACTTAAAACTAATTGTATGTATTTGCATGATAAAAAAATATGATCGTACGATTGAATTAATAAATGCCTGCAGGTGTGAAAATTGCTCTACTTATTATACAAGTCATATATGTAGTTATACGTAAATGTAAGTGTTTATAATAATTATTAACACTAATATTTCTAATTCCTTCCACTAAGTCAAATGCCTATTCCTTAATAATATAAAAACAATTATCTTCAACCATATCAAGACGTATATTTCCGGCAATTATCATGATATGAAGAATGTAGGTATAACCGAGACGACATAATCTATCACCTGTTATGACTCCGCAATGCTTTTTATACAGATGTATCAGTAGGTACATCCCGCGCATATTAATGCCATATTCCACATTGTAGTCGACCATAAACATCAGCAACAGACGTAGACAATCACTGTCTGCAGTGAAACATTGCATGCCTAATCGAGTGCGTTGTAAATGCATATCAATGCGGCCAGGTGTAACAAGGAGATAATAGCGGGTTAACCATTGTGCAAGGTTCGATGACGCATTGCATATTAACTGGCAGAGAGTAAGGAATTAACCTGGGCCCTAGTTCCATATATATCTCTCTGTTATCAGGGAGCGATCTCCCGAGTGGCGATATCCCCAGTATTAGTATATCGCCACTTCGCCAACCCGGTCGCATTAAAGCTTGCATGCGCCTCATTTATATGCGACGCCATAGATATAAGTCACAAACTCAACTTGACCGGGTAGTGTAGTAACGTGAAATGTCACATAATGCAGCTCGAATCGCAAACATCGCGTTTTAATGACGGTTAAAGGCGATATATGTGTTCACTCATATACAGCTCAGACAGTTCCCCGTAAGATAAGGGACTCTTGAATAATCCTGGCGCATACATGATTCCTTGCGGCTGTGTCGTGGGAAGAACTAGAATCGGAGATTGGCCGAATTATGTAAGAAGCCGGTCAAGTGCGAGTCGGAATCGCGCGCCGAGGGCTCCGTACGAACTATGAAATAACTGCATATTGCTCAACAAAAGGATAAACTTTACTGAGCAACAAACTTAACTTTACCGTTGGAAAACTGTTTTACGTACTTGACATATTTTTTATAATTTAATCACATATGTATAGTTTTTATATTTTTCCCTATACTTGTAGTATAAGACGATTACTTGCCAAATTTCATAGTTTAGGTCATCGGGAGATACCCTATAAATTTTAATTCCCTTGAGTGTCAAAATAAACGTATTTTGAGGCATAAACGGCCGCAATTTTTTTTTACATTACCTTAGAGGTTTGATTTTTTCACAGCTTTTTTAAGGGACCTGAGTATATGGTTTTAAGGTGGGAGTCAACCCGATTCTTTCCAGAGCGCGTTCCCGAGATAAAGGGTCTTGACAGACAGATGGACGGAAGGACGTATAAAAAAGTAATCCTATAAGGATTCTGTTTTTTCCTTTAGAGATACGGTACCCTAAAACGAGATACCCGGGGTTCTGCGTGACGGAACATTTATTGGACTAATTTAGGGCCTTAATTAAATGACTTCAATGTTAATTTTCCCTTTTTATAACTTTATGAACTTATAGAAATTGAGTTTTCTTCATTATTTAATTTTCCTTGTTTTGCAACATATTTGGAGCACTTAGGGCGTGTTTCCACTGCAGAGCTGCAGGCTGGAGCGGGAACGATTTGACCAATCACACTATTTGACCGAGCGAGCAAAGCGTCTCCGTTTTAGCTTGGCCCAAAATTCCTAAGGCCAATATCCGGATGTTTGGATGTCAAAATGTTTTTCGGCTGCTCTCGTTTAGAGGTCGCATTTCTTAACTGAATCTTATGATATTATGCGAGCAAGTTCGATAAGTATAAAGATTTTTCTGTTGATTCAGTTTTACAGAATATTTCAGAATGGCGTAGGTATGGGGGTTGAAAGTGTAAAAAAATACAAATTTCTGCAATTTCGAAATAAACTCGCGCGAGGATTACAGTTCACAGTGCCCTTACGAGTTCAAAGTGACTAATCGCTAGCGACTGCGTAAACGATTTGTATAGAGAATTGTTCTATAAAGTAATCGCTAGGGGCGCCGTACCATTCTCCATACAAATCCTTTACGCTGATGTCGCCAGTGAGTACGGTCTCGTTAACTCATGGTAAGGGTACGAAGGTCACAGCCAGGACCTATTGATTTGACGCGTGATTCCGATTTTCGGCAAATCACGATCATCTCTTCGCTTCGCCCCGCTACGCGTAAGTGGAAGCGCGCTGATTGGCCGCGGCCATCGTAAACCGCGAACTAACCCGTGTTGCCAGCGACGAATAAATCACCCGATAGATGCTTCTGTTTTGTGTACGTTCGTGGCTATTTCAGCGAGCCGACCTGTTCACGCAGACGGATTTTTTATATCACAACGATGCGATGAGTTAATCTATAAATATCGAAATTTTAAGGTAAGGATACATACTTTATTAATACACGAGCGTAGGTAGCTTTTGGTAATTAGAATGCTTGGAAATAGAACGGCGGTTATAGATTTTTGATTAAGACTCCTAAAATATCTAAAAAATGGTGGTAGTAGCAGTATTATAATTAAACATAGGTATTATAATATAACATAATCTAAGACAATTAGGAGTGAGACAAAAAAAAAGCATGCTGCTTCTACCGAAATAAACGGGATACGGGGAAAAGAATCAGGAATTATAAGCGGCTTCAAACGCCACTTTCTCAAGATTTGATTGCTTGTTGAATTATACTCAAAGTCAGCTCTTCTTTATGTTAGGCCTCCTTTTTTTTTATTTATAATCGATTTTGATGATTCTTTTTTTTATTTGAAATCTGGTGCTTCCCGTGTGGTCCCATTTAAATTTGACCCAGTTCTAGAGAGAGTTCAGTTGTAGAAAAAATCATATAAGTGTTTTTGTATGTTCTATTTCGCTCATTGAAGTCGGTTACTTTTTTGTGAAAAAGTGATTATATTTGAATCACTAAAAAGAAAAAAAAAACAACAAAAAAGAACAGACTTCAAAAAAAAACTTAAAAGCCAAAAATAACCCGATTATGTTCAGATTACATTGGAATCACCTTTTGAAGTCGGTGGCAAACCTCACGTTAACTTGCGCGGCGGTGTTTTCATAGTAATAATTGAGTGGTTTGGCACCGACTTTAAAAGGTGATTCAAATGTAATCTGTACATGATCGGGTTATTTTAGGCATTTCAGTTTTTTTTAGTCGGTTCTGTTTTTGTTAAAAAAAAATCCGCTTTGGGTACGGAATACGGAACCCTAAAAGTGTAACACGAACATCCGTTGAACAATCGTAACAATTACAAACACCATTGCATTCTATTACAGGCCAGTATTCAGTGCTGTTAGAGTGATTAATTACGTTTCAACACACCAATTAATCAAATTGATTAGGGTTTAATTAGTCCAGTGGATTAAACTTAAGTAGCTTACATACTTGCACACAAGACACGAAAATTTTGACAACATAGGGCAATATCATGAACAGGGTTGGGTTGGGACTTTTGGTAGTCGCTAATTGCAAAAATTTTCAATTTCGATATATTACGTATCACGATTTATGCTGATTACATCGTTACTAAAATAATTTAAATAAAGCGTAAGTGATGTTATCAGTAAAACATATTTTTGTAATCACTGTACAGAGTAAGGCTTTTTTAACAAATTGCTCTAAACGTAAGGTACGTCGCCGTCCGTATCCGTAATATCCAGATGGGGAATATAAAAAAAGTTTTACACTTTACGGTGATTTAAAAATTTAAACATAAATATTACTAAATGTACAATAAGCAATTCCGTGGATTTTAAAACCAGGATTATGCTACTAAAAGATCTAACCCTAATTATGAAAGAGCTAGAATTCGAAAAAAAAATATGATAGTTTTATGTTTTTTTTACATAATTATAAGAAAACCTAACGGCTTTAAGTCTTTACAAATCTCTCATTTCTCTGATATTAAACATAAAAAAAAAATTTTTAGCCCAATGGTTGAGAATAAATTGTAGAGAATGCCTTATGGCATTAACTCCGCCATTTTACACTT
Source organism: Apotomis capreana (assembly GCA_947623375.1). NCBI lineage: Eukaryota > Metazoa > Arthropoda > Insecta > Lepidoptera > Tortricidae > Apotomis > Apotomis capreana. The sequence goes on from OX392512.1 coordinate 18,041,392, forward strand.
TTTTGGGCAATAAAGTTTAAGTAAATACACATTTACACAGTATACACAGTATAGGCACATCACATACAGCTGTACGTATTAAGAAGACTGCAACTTCCCCGTAGACATTCGTTCATCACTTCAGTTTTCACTCGTACAATCTTGTTCCAGATGTCCAATGCGGTTAACCCGACCACGGTCGCTCACTCAAGGAGGTTGTGATGGGCTGAGCAACTAGTGCACACATCACACCCAGGTTGAGTGAGTAGCCGGAGCCGAGGCCTTTTCGTCTTCTTTCTTTTCTTCTTCTGTCATTTCTTCAGCTCTGATTAAAAGAAATTATCGGAAAAAGAGGTTGAGGCCTGTATGTGGCGACAGGTTATTAATTAGATTCACTTTGATTTAGCTTTCCTTCAAACTCGTTTTCAGATTACGTAAGTATATTTTTAACAATTAGCAAATACAATAGCAAATAGACAAAAAAAGGAAACATTATATTATAATCCAAAATCGCGTGAACAAAATAAACAATCTCAGTGTAAAGTGGCGGCAAAAGCGATTTTATTTCTGGTTGTAAATCCTATAGGTACCGGTATTCGAATGAGGCCCAAATCATTGCATAAATCCATAAGAGCGTTATCGGGAGCTTGTTTGATGGAGCGATGAAAATAGACGCTGTAAAGCTTCGCTGTAAACCGATCGAACGTCTTATTCCAGTTATTTCGGTGTCAGGAGTGGTGGGCAATGTAGCTACAATAAACAGACTTATTGCTTTCACCTTCGTGGCATGACCGCCTTCTCTAACTGGACGAAATTCACGAAAAACAATAAAGTAATGCGCATAATTGCTTAAAGGTGCGAGTAAAAAAACTGGGCGACCTGAGTAGACTCCGCTGCATGCATATTTAATCTCAAAATCTAAACTTCGGTAGACAGAAGAAAGTAATCGAGATTTTATAATATTATACGTAGGCAGAGCGGGAAGGGGTGAGAATCGACGGCAGCGCCATCTATTATTTACAGTGCGAATAACGAACTGCGCTCGCCCTCGTTTACATCTCAATTAATTTAATTTGCTTTTTCACAGGCTTCTTCCATTTCCTTATTGTGATGTAGAGTTTAAGGGCTGAGGGCGTAAATTTTCTCGTGATTTGGTAACGGAGGCGGTAATTAGAGCAATTGTGAGGTTTCTCCATTTGTTGTTAACGGTTTATTATGGCGCGCGCGGGTGTTTTGTTTGCTGAATTAACGTCTGTTTCGCATTGCCATCAAGATAATATTTATGTTTTACGACGACTCGGATGTGATATTCTGACTTTGATAATGAAGTTGATTGAAAATATGTATAAACATGTAATCCTCAATACTAGGTCAGACATTAACGATTTTTTGCCACTTGTATGCAATGTCGAGCAAGATAATAATTTAAAACATAGGTAGATTTTACTTTTCAAACTGAACTAATTTTGTTCAACAACCAAAAAAAAAATGCAGTTTTCATATATTTATTAATTATTATTTACGCCGTCCAACACTGACATTTCCCTCGCATTGACGTTATAGCTGTCACGTTACTAAATATTAAATATATCGCCATAGGGGCTCCCGGTCCGTGACTCAAGATGGCCGCATGCGTTTAAGTTTCGTTGTTCGTTATTTATTCATTTTTAGGGTTCCGTAGCCAAGTGGCAAAAAACGGAACCCTTATAGATTCGTCATGTCTGTCTGTCTGTTGTCTGTCCGTCTGTCCGTCCGTATGTCACAGCCATTTTTTTCCGAAACTATAAGAGCTATACTGTTGAAACTTGGTAGGTAGATGTATTCTGTGAACCGCATTAAGATTTTTATGCAAAAATAAAAAAATAATAATAAATATTGGGGGCTCCCCATACTTAGAAAAGAAACTCAATTTTTTTTTTATATAGGTCTTCAAAAATGATATCGAGGTTTCTAAAATATTTTTTTCCTAAACCGAATAGTTTGCGTGACAGACGCTTCCAAAGTGGAAAAAAGTTGGTCCCCCCCCCCTCTAACTTCTAAAATACAAAAAGTAAAAATCTAAAAAAAACATATCATGTACATTACTATAAAAACTACCAACGAAAATTGTTTTGAACGAGATCTAGTAAGTAGTTTTTTTTTAATACCTAACTTTGCACCTAATTTATATGGGGCGCTATACATACCAGGTGCAAACTTAACTTAACCACTTAGGGATGGAAAGTGTTTGTACGGAACCCTCGGTGCGCGAGTCCGACTCGCACTTGGCCGGTTTTTGTAAATCGCTATCACTTTACAAAAACCTCGATTTTTTCAACTCACCGTACAACGTGGTATTCCCTATTTTGTCGCCGTGTGCGATTGGCAACGAGACATTGGCAGTAATGGTCGCTTAACTGTGACCGGTTGCCATTTTTATATAAAAAAAGAATATAATAGAATATATCGCCACACATTGATTCTTTGAATAATCATTTATTCTTCTATAGAAGTTAATTTCAAAAGTTGCCAAATAAATTTTATTCAGTTTAAAGAGTAGAATCTGTTTTAATTTGTTGCTCCTGTTTCAAGCCACGCCCGGTATTATAAAGATGCTAGTTTGATGCTCGAGCTCGAAATTGCCGTCACGGAAAGCAAGCCGGTGGTTGCGATTACGATACCTTAAAGCACAAGTAAAGTAAGCAGACTTGTATAATATTTTCGAAGGGTCAAAAGAGCTGGGGTTAAGTATCACTAATCCATATGAAAGTTTAAGCTGTCAGTTGGATATTGGTTTCGCGGTAAGCGGACACTGGCGAGAAACGCGATACCCCGTATCGATGCGTAGGCGCCGGAAGAGACTTCCGGACTCTAGGGCTTCCCGATATTACTGTTAAAGTAGCTCGTAACATATACTTAATAAATTGTAGTATTTATACAAAGATTCATACGATAAATTAAAAAAAAAAAACAATTTTAAACATCATTCTATGTATTTTAGGGTATCCGCTGTTATTGGACTAAATAAATAATTATATTTCATCATACAAATTAATCAACTAAAGAGACCTTATACGTTTCAAAATGTATTTTTTCATATTATAACAAATAAATTGATAATTTCAACTAAATTTTTAGTGATTTTTTTTTTCATTGTTTGAAGTCGAAAATAAGTTAAAAAAAAAAAACAGTTTACTGCGTGAATTTTGTCACTTTCGAAGCAGTTTTTGAAATCAACAATGAAAAATTCAAATTGTAGGTTTCAAAGATACCAATGATTCCCAATAACCCTGTTCTAAGTGGTAGCCAATCACTTGCTAAACAACGTTTCATAAATATTCATTTTACAAACAACGTTTGACAAATGAACGATTCCTAAATTAGACATTGCATAAAATATAGTTTTACAAATCGATCATGATACAAATTATTTATTGGACAAAACATCATATCACAAAACATTATTTCGCAAATTATTCATTTAATATTCTAGTCAATTAACAAAATAACGAATGATAAAACAACGTTAATAAAATGTATTGTTTGGTAAACATATCGTTTAATAAATCACCATGGTGTGAACGCCATTAATATGTGTAGTTTTCTACGAGTACAATTATTAATATACTTCATTTTGAACAAAGTATAATTGCTCTGATGAGTATAATGTACAGACGTCTTCGTGTTCAGGTTATTGAGGTTTTTTAGGTAACATGGCTCAAAAACCGAAAACTGTAGGTTAGGTTAGGTTTGTTTTATGACCATGTATAGCGGAGCGAGCGGAGCGTCAAAATGCTTGCTTAAAAAATGGAATATCACTCAATCTAATTTAGCCAAAAAATGGCAAATATCGAAAAAAAAAAATTTTTTTTTTGAACCCCAATATCTCGGTAAATATATATCTGAGATAACAAGTTTAAAGGACAAAGCATGCTTATTTTAGTGTAATCTACAAGATTCAATCTAATTTATGTCCAAAAACAGCAAAAAAAAAGTGTAAAGAAATTTTAAGTCCCAAAAACAGCCCCTCTTTGGTACAATCTGACCGAAATAAGTACTTGCCGGTTTAATATCTGGCCCAAGTGTTTCGAGTATTAAACTTCATACCGGCCTGCGTTTCGTTACATAGAGTTATTTTTATGAAACAATAGTTTATCAATTAATGTTTTGCAAAATAACTGATTTTTAAAACGATTTATTCGTGAAGTGAACATTTTTTAAATGAAACTGTGTCATTCAATATTTTTATAAAGCGTCTAAGTTACTAAATGTATATTTGTCGAGTAATTATTTGTAAAATGAGCTTTTTAAGGAATGATAGGTTTGTTAAATGAATAGTTTGTAAATCGTTGTTTGTTAAGTGATTATTTGTAAAAAGTTGTTTAGCAAATGATGATAAACCGTTCTAAGTAGGTAGTAACATAGACATTATGTTAAGAAACATGTTTGATCATAGAGAAAAATGTCTAAAACAATCAGTATTTTTGAACCAGCTAAAATAGTTTAATGAAGTTTTTTTTATGTGGAAACAGTACAATCTATGTGCATGCGCCGGAAACGCTTCCCGGTTATTGCTGTTATAAGTTACAAGCTTTGTTTTACGCTATCTATGTCGGGCTGGCTAGTAATTGATAACATAAAAATTGTATTTTTACTGTTTTTAGTATCATGCTTTGCTTTACGCTATCTATGTCAGGCTGACTAAATTGTATTTATCTAGAATTTAAATTGATATTCATGTCAAAAAAACTAGTTTCCAGTAACCTTAATATACCTAAAATTATAAAATGGATTTGATTAAAGTCTATTGTTCGCGTGTCTGTGTAACAATATTTTTTAAACTAGAGACGTTTGACTTGGATTTTAGAATAGGGAGTTGATTCTCAAAGGATGGAATTAAGTCAAATATTACAGACAAATCAATAGGTACGATCAAAATTTCTTGCTTATAGCATCACGTCAAACACTACTTGTCACTTGATTTATGACACAATTCGACTTATGATTAACAACTCATTCTGAATAACATATTGGAGTATCCTTGAGATAAGCCTATACTACTCTCCATACATGCCGAACGCGGCTACTTATATGTATGTGTATTTTATTATCCCACTCGGGGCTAAAATGACTAAGTACTTGCTTCTCGCTCCATGAAGCTGCAGCATGAGAAGTAAAAAATATGTAGTTCTATAAAAACCAAGCTGTTTTTGTTATTCAAAGAAACTTCCTATAATATTCAAAGTAGTTGTAATTTTCGAAAGATTAGCATCGAACCGGCACCCTAGATGCAGCGTGAAGTTGTAAATCTTAGTCCGCGACCGGGAGAGTTTAAGCACGCGCGTCCTCGCCTTCAATCTAAGTTTGAGGAGACCGCTGCCCGGCTACACTCTTGCATAATGAAACCGGCCCGCCTAGCATTCACGACGCCTCTCCAGACAATAATTACTTTCAGGAAGCCACGTCTTACGTCAATGTTTAACCTCTGATCGATGACAAAAGTACTCCGGGTGCACTTTATACAAATGCAGAAAAGGAGTTGTATAATAAAAATGCAAAAACAGGAGGGACATGAGGATTTTTGTTTAAATGTAAATGAATAAGAAAAGGAACCAAGGCTCAAAAGAATGTTTACCAATTTACGGTTCTACCCAGTAATTTCAATACTTCTGACGATCGGTGCATACTTTAACTTCCGCGCCCGTTGCCCTTATCTCATGCGTAAAAACATTTATCTAGGGGTATGTGTCACTTGAAGCCTCTACTCGTAACTGGCGACCTTATTTTTTGTTGAAAGGCCCGAGCTATCAGTCGCGCGACACAATATTACCCCGCGCGATATATCGCGTTCGGATCGTGTCATCGTTCACTGCTGGGCGTGGCTCCTAAACGATGAGTACGGAGGGGTAATGCTTCGATAACACCAACAGATTTTTTAATAGCTATATTTTTTTTTTCACGCGTCCTCCCATACTTCGATTTAAAGTTCGTAGACGTCTGTGGAAGATGCTGGATCTTTGATTTCACATAACACAACACGTAAGTCCAAATAGCGCGCTTAATGCTTCAAAGTATTCTATATTAGTGAACAGTAGTTAGACAAAACAAAAAAATATTGCTTACCTATAATGCTCCAGCAAGCGCTTTAGATTTCATTATGAACAATGTCCTAGGTATTACAAATTGTATTACCTAGGACAGTGTTCAAAGAGAAGATTTTAGTTATCATACTAATATTATAATGGGTAGGTATCTAAGTGTGCATTTTGGAAATATGCTTTGTTACCTTCTCAAAGTATATAGTTAGCTAAAGTTGTCCTAATTTAATAGGGACCGTGTTCTATGAACATTACTAGCATGTGTAAAGTTTTTCAATGTTTAAATGTCTACAGTTTGTCTATGTTGTACAGTTTGTATGTGTCAAAATAAAATAGGTATAAGGAACTTTAGTAAAATGTATTAGTCATGATAGATTCATCTATTTATTACACATACGCCTGTGTCTGACTGGCACGAAATTGTAAGCTAATTGTCCGTGCAGCCTGCATCCCGAATGTGACTTAGTACTAGCATGTCCTTGCGACTAACGTACTATTATTAAACTACATTTGCAAGCGGGTGTTATGAATCCCGAGTGTGATGGATGGGCACTGCCCACTGTCCTCGCCAGGCGACAGCGCCACTACGAATTTAATACGGATGGCTTTTCATTTGTTTTGGGGAGAACAAAATATAAACACTATTATATCACCTGTTATAAAAAACATTACTTACTTTACTGGTTGGCTGATTTTGGCTATATTTTTTGGGACCCCTGATTTTTTCTCTCGGTCTCCTAACAACAAAATATCCATGAAAACACGATTGACTGCTCTGGGAAAGAATAAAGTCTACAAATATATTTTATAAATTTTAAAAACAGTATGCATTATTTAGTACATGAGAATTTACTAGTAATGGAAATTAATCATGTACCGCACAGTAACAAGGTTTGCGTTAAAATTTTTGTTGTCTGATTTTATTATCGTGCATTTTCACATTACATTTAATTATTATATACGAAAGCACATGTGTAGATGAAGTATATCTAGTGACAACACCACGACAGAGCACTTAGCAGAACATTCGAGGTGGGGTCGCATCAATCACAACACAATTTTATATCAAATGTCGCTCTCAATCAATTTGCGCCCGGATCGCGTTCCCCACTACACTCCGAGACGCACACCTTTTACTACTTTTCGAGCGATATATAATGTTATCATCTTTAAAAGTATTTACCTACAAGACTCAAGTGTTTGTTTGCTTGAAACAAAAATATTTAGAAGGACTTCCTGCTCATAAAAATAGAGGTACTTACACATGATATAAATAATCATTCTGTAATTTTGTCAATAAAATAAATATTCGCAATTTCCGTTATTCCCACATATCACTTTCGTCGACACAATTTTGTCGATATCCCGATAGATTTTAATGAATTTGAAACTATTTCTTCCGTCCGAAGTCCGGGATATCCACCACATAACTCGAAATGTCATAAAAAACATGTCGGTTCAAACTCTTAATGTCAAAATCTAGCCTCCGACATTGCGCGTATTCGAAAGTCTTTAATTTCAGTAGGTGAATATCATCTCAATCTCTGTCCCTCTTTGTTCCCTAGGTATCCCGACCCTATGCATATGTCATCCAGTTAATTCTAGATACCCTACTAGACCACTTGAAGTCAACAAAGCATATAAAGAAAGAATGACGTGTCCTATTCCTTTGTTTTGATTTTCCTCCACTGTGCTGAGTGTTGCCTGATGACTAATAACAACTGACGAGTCGGTGTGACGGTACCGGAGGTAACTTTTCTAATGGATACGGGAGTTTTCGAGAAACCTTATGGATAGTTAGAGAGTTCGCTGTTTCGGTATTCTTAATTGATCTAGACGTTGTAGCTTCTTGCCTCAATAGCCTTTGTGATATTGCCGATTCAATGGTTGTTGGGTGTTTTAAATAACTATGAATTTGCTGGTCTCGTTATAAGTCAACACTGTTCTTTTTATGATATTAAGGGTTATTTAGAGTAAGATTTTATACATACCCTTTTCTTTTATGTAATTAAATAATATTGTTTCCACCATATAACAAAGGTCAAAACAGCATATTTAATTTTGAAAATACGTATGAATTAATATATTACGTATTAATTATGTCATACTCTGGCCAATTTGTACGTACAAGTAAATTTTCCAAGTACATATTTATGTAATGAAATCTAAAGGTTATAAGAAGTTTATATTTACCGTTTGCTCTCTCATACAAGCGCATGGAGTAAGTTACGATTGGGTACGACCGCGCTGCACAAAGGCGGTTGTTTATAAAACAAAACACCCGCGTTCCTTGGTCTCGCAATGAGTATATCGAGGACTATGAAAATAATGGTCTATTAAACAGCTGCTGGTGCCTTGTACCTATTGTCGTTCTTAGTCAACGTCCGTACCTTTATATCTACGCGGTTAAAAACGAAGCATAACAATACCGACGTGTGCACTGTTGGGGTTCTGAATGGATAAACATACGTTATACGTACTTACTTCTTATGCATTTCGATCGACCGCTTTTAATTATTAGAGTTCAGATTATGGTTTGTACCGAGCTCAAAGTGCTCGTAATAGGGATATAAAAAAAATATAAAGTGATCGACGTGTGTATAATCGGTTAATACTTCTATTTTGCTATACTTAAAGCTTATACTTATAAATAACGCGTGTGTAAATCAATTTCGCCCTTTTATATTTAAAATCATAACTGCGATCATGCACTAAGTAAATTAGAAAATGCAATTAACGCATGGAGTAGGTACTAAACGTCACAGGGTGTTTCCTTCAAAATGTCCATTGGCCGGGTGCGGCTGAGCGTTTATGCAAAGTCCGTCAGACTTGTATCCGACGTCTTCATTAAGCAGTTTTTTGCCGTGACGGTGACAGCGGGCGGGGGCGGAGATAAACTATCTTATCAGCCGCTATCTCTTCGAGGGAAGCTGCTGATCGAAACTACGACATGGGTGAAATTACGTTTAGCTTTCGGACTACAAATTGATGCGGCTTTAGGCGTTTTGATATTGACGATTGAACGTATTCATTTATTTACTTATTCACCGATAAAACTCCTACTTTAGTTTAGAGGATTAAGATATTAAAACGGTAGAACAAGTTTCTTTTATAAAAAGTTGCATAAATTGAAGTAAATCCTGTCAATAAGACTTCTACAATATCATCGATTGGTGAAGACGGTATTGGGCGTGTATTTTTATTAGACATCTCCATCGTAACGACTTTAAATGGTCTAATAGGTAGACTCTTGATTGCTTTACAATGCCAGTGGCCCAATGTAGCTCGAGAGGTTTATTTTCAATCAAAGTCGTACAATCGCCTGTTGTATATATGTACGCTGGTAGTGAGAAGAAGTGACGAATACCCTGGTAGTTATATTATGTTTATGAAACATCGTCTCTAGAAACTAAAACTATTGTAAAATATTAACATCTAAAACTTACCGTTTTAAAAACCCCGTACTGCATGTCTACGCACAAAACATTAAACTCAATAATGGTTAAAAGTATTACAGTTCGCGTTGCTCGAATGCAATTGCATTAGGAGCTTGAAATAAAAACGAGAATAAAACAAGCGCAATAAAACTGGCGCGTTTTTATCGCCGCGGGACGCAGATACAATTAATGGAACGTTTGATTTGAATTATTGTTCGGGTAGGGCTGCGCCGGAGCGACCGCGACGGGCGGAGGCCGAGCGTTATATGGTGCTCTCGGGCTGTGCTGTATGGTCGAGCGTGCGGCGCACGCGCCTGAATAATGCGAGCGCGCGTGACGTGTCCTGCAATTCCTGCATAGATCTCTCGTGTAGCTGATACGTCGTTGTCAGCGCGCGTGGCGCAATCGGGCCGACATGACGATAAGCGATAATATCGCTTCACTGCCTTAAAAGCTACAAAATCCATAAAAATTTAACGGTCATTATTCGATCCAAATAGATACTTCAACGCGTAATATATTGGACTAATTACATTACTACATCGCTATCGCTTAGAACAGACGCTCACGTGCCTGTGTAGTGAATAATAATCCTATAATAGGGCGATTTGGGTGAGTCAGGCTATCGACTGAAGGTAATAGATAAGGCTTCGCACTTGTAAGTTGCGTGCGCCGAATTGTGGCTTCAGGAGAAAATTATGATCCGTTCAAAGAGCCAACCACCCTAGCAAAGAAAAATATTACTTAGTAAAGAACTTACACTGGTTTGATACGACCCTTTTTTGGAGTCACAAATATTAATTAGGAATACTTTTATTATGTTTGTCATTATTTGACAGAAATAATAGCGGAACTTCCTGAAACTTGAATTTTACTTTTCTATTCATAAATTGATATGTAGTGGAGTCGTTTACTCCCAATGCAAGGGTGATCATACCTTCGTGAAATGTCAAATCAATACATACTCGATGTAGGATAAATAGTCGCAACAATAGAGTTACTAAAATTGTTGAACAAAGGTTTTGGTTTAGTTAATTTCAAATGAATTCAACCGGACATTTCGGTGTACGCGGTGGACGCGTGGTAAAAATTATTGTCTGTTTGATGGAATTCAATTAACATTTCTGGTCCCATATTTATGTTCAGAATGTAAGTTTGTGATAGGAAAGCACTAAGCGTTTCATTAAGCGAGGTAGCATATACGTACGTAAACGCAATATAAATAGGCGTCGCTTAAATTGTAATTTCACGGCTCGACAGCAATTTTCATTGGCGATTAATTCCTACTCGTGATTTACCAGCCTGCTAAGCGACCGCCTCGAGCCTCCGCCGGCTGCTTCTGCGAGTAACTGACGACAAAACCCTACTTTTCAACGGTTCCACGATGCAATGCCAGATCTACCTGTGATAATCTGACTCGTGAATCCCGCTTGATATGTAGATGTTAGTCAGATATTTATCATAAGGGCCAAAAAGCTTTAATCGCACGTAAATTATATGTTATATTACTAGTTGCTGGGAGTATGTGAGACGTATGCTTCCACTCATGGACTTCAGTACAATGGCACCAAAAGTGAGGTCATGGTGTTTAAAGCGGGTAAGATAAAACCATATTTTATACCTCCCATTGTGCTGAATGGTGCTGCCTTAAATGTAGTCGATAGAGTGAAATATCTAGGTCACATTTTGACTAGCACTATGAAGGATGACTGTGACATAGAAAGGGAGCGTAGGGCGCTATCAGTTCGGAGTAATATGCTGGCCCGCAGGTTTGCTCGATGCTCAACTGAAGTAAAGCTCACTTTATTTAAAGCATACACGCAATCCTTCTACTCGAGCAGCCTGTGGGTTAATTAATACGAAAAGAGCTTATAGCGCCCTACGAGTGCAGTATAATAACGCTTTGAGGATGCTGCTGGGGATGCCGAGATGGTGCAGCGCGTCGAGTATGTTTGCGGAGGCCCGCGTTGACTGTTTTCAGGCTGTAATCCGCATAAAAATCACCTCGCTGATGGCCCGCATCAGGCAAAGCACCAACGGCATCCTCAAAGCGTTAGAGGAGAGGAATGACTGCCATTTATTTAAATTTTGGATAGTGCAGACTAATAGTGTAGCACAATATGTTCTTTAAGTGATATACCTATAAAAAAAAAATATTACTTGAATCTAGTGTTAAGTTTACTAACGTAGCGGGTAAGCCTTACTAACAAACTATGGATGTACGAGTAAATTGTCCGAAATAAAGAATTTATTATTATTATTATGTATGTCGCTCCCGCTCACGGGACAATAGTGTCCCGGACCTTTGGGAGGCGTGCGCGGAGCCGAAGCCAACGCGTAGAGGCCCTTTCGACAATTTAATGAGATGTAATGTGTACATTATTATTATTATTATTATTACCTATAAACTATTATACCTAATTATAACAAGAATAATGTTATGACACTTTATACTCTCGCGGTTTGTACACATAATTAACACAAATTATAACGGGTCTAACGCGATATTTCTTACTAGCTTTTGCCCGCGACTACGTCCGCGTGGAACTTGGAAGTATAGAAGCAACCTCGTACAACACGATAGATATCCACCTAATCACCTTAATTAATAAAAGGGATTATTAAAAGCGCCTAAGCAAAGTAAGAGCAATTGTGCTTTTGGTCTAATCATTACATTTCCTACAGGGTCATCAATGTCTTAGTCTTCTCTGTCATCAGGATCTTTAATTATCTCCATCCCAAATTTCATCAAAATCTATTCAGCGGTTTAAGCGTGAAGAGGTAACAGACAGACAGACACACTTTCGCCTTTTTTAATATTAGTATAGTATGGATTTACCTTCATAATCTAACGCTTCGGCGGGGTTGCACACGCCGCCGTGGTCTCAGATGTACTCAGATGTACTGGTGAAACACCGAGTTGTTACTGGAGCTGTCGCCAAATGTAGCACTACCCGACGAAATTGTCTAATAATATGGATGGGTAGGGAGATAAATGTTCGACTACCACCCATTAATTTACAAATTATTGTTACCGGTCCGACACACAACACTCACAACATCCGCGCACAGATTCGAAGATATTATATCCCGCGGTTTAAACTTTTAAACGACGCGTTTGGCTCGGGTTGTAGACACCTGCCTGCTAAGCCGGCGGTCCCGGCCGAATCCCGGCCAGGGCAAATATTTGTGTGATGAACTCGAATATTTGGGCTTGGGTCATGGTTGTTCTATGTATTTAAGTATATATTTATCTATATAAGTACGTATATCGTCGTCTATAGTACCCATAACACAAGCCTTCTTGAGCTTAATTTGGGACTAGATCGATTTGTGTGATTACTAACTTGACATGTAACTATGGTGTCATCAATAAATGATTGTATTGTATTGTTGTATTGTATACCAGAATTTGCTATTATTTACCATAAGTAATATATTATGTTAACGGAATCAATTGCGGTATTGCCTTGATTTACTTGTATGTAATTTGTACGGAAAGCGTAATCGGATACTTTAACTAAAACGGAAGTCAGGCTTGTAAAGATTACAGGGAAACTAATAGCGGAGGTCAGATTTTTATAGGCTTTGGGTGCGAAGGGCAGGAGTCCCGGAGGGGGCTATTCCTCTTTTTGTTAAATGGCTACGGCATTATCTCTTCGGCTCACTCGGCCTTCTAAATATGAGATGAGAACGTATATATCGGTTTGTGTATTGATCGTGACACGGCAAACGTTTTACAGATTAAATATTACATTGATTATTTATTTAATTAAATAACTACGCAATTCTTAAAGGATTATATATTTACGTAATAGGCAATGGCAACTTCTCTATGCCAAAATCGATGCAAATAAACGAAGATGTCTATTTCAAATAATATCAGGCACCTATATTATATATTATAAAAAAATTGGTTAAGTGTGTCCAAGATTTTATTTATCATGTGTATAATATATATAGTTAAAACTATATATAGAAAAAAAAACACTGTCGGAATGTTCTTCGGACCTCAGAGCCGGCTCATTCCCCGGTCAAAGGATTAGCTTGGCTATTCAGCGGGGGAATGTACCAGGCATCATGGGTACCCTGCCGCAGGGCCGTGATCTTGGGGACATCGGATTTAGTTAGGTTATCTTGGAATAGGTTAAGTTTGTTACTGTTTTTTTACTTGTTTATCGTTTAATAAAGTTTATATCTTTGATTGATAAATATATTGATTTATTTTCCATGTCGTTCAAAAGTCAGAAGTTGCTATAACTAAGAAACTTTGAGAAAAATATAGATAATATTAACGATTTGTAAATAGTTCATTTCAGGTCAATTGTAAAATTCAGACTAAGTATTCGGAAATATCGAAACACTTTTCAAAATAAATATTACGAAATATAATAAACTAAAACTCATAATGATACTCATCGTGAAAATTAATTCGAGTACCACAATTAAAAGTGCCTGTTACCACTGGGTATATTTACATGTGATGTTAATAGCTATAAACTTACACTCAGTTTGGGAATTACCAAATTAATTGCTGTAGTTTTTATCAGTGTGATACTTATCATTTAGGTATTTAACGCAAAGCATGCAAAAATGGAATAACCAAAAGTAATTATTTTTTGCGGGTAATTCGAACCATGGACTTTATGTCACGCAAAACATTGGCACCGCGAATGAGTGCAGACCCACCGCAGTCAAAAAACAAAGAACCCTCAACTTCCGGCTGTACCGCAAATTGTGACAAATTGTGTTATTGAAATTTATGTCCGGCAGTTTTGAGACATAATTGGATGCGGAGAGAGCGGCCATGTTGTCGGCGTGACGTCACGTGCTCTAATGACATTTATTACGGACAGTTCATCGGCGTCGCCCGTCTCCACAAAACGCAATAGGTACTATACCCGCATTTGGAAATTAATTTCTACGGAATACCAATTCCGCAGCGCAATGGCTAATGTACTGAGAGCGCTTTAAATGATGGTTGAGCTGGCTCGTATGTTTTGTGTTAATTTGGCAGTACCTACGTGTAAATCGTATTTTGAAGTAACGAAACTGCAAGTTAAGTAGATTAAACTAAATCGCGTGCTTACCACTAGCTGAACGGATGAAAGCGGGATACGTACCTGAAACAGAAATAATTCGTTAGTTAAAAATGTTATCAGCCATCAATATAATTACACTAACACAACATGGAAAGAAATATTTAAATTGTAGGTAATCATTATGTAGGTACAATCAAGATGCAGCCTACATGATGAACAACAGTAAGTGCAGTAAAAGGTTGTGAAGGGTTATTTCTCACTACGTGAACTAAGTATGTCTCTATGCCAAGGAACGGAAGCCGCTCGTCGCGTCATTGTAAATCCCAACTCAATAAAAGTCAAGTTATAAATCGTGAGGTGCCGTTACACAGGTGGCAATTTTTTCACCGTAGCTTTAGGAGATTGCCACTATAAATAACTTGTAGGACACGGCGCGGGACGTCCGCACCGACGGCGTGCCCGTGACTAATGGCGTGCCTGGTGACATGTAAACGCCAATAGATGGCGTTGATTGACTAATTAATCACAACCACCACGATATCACTCTAAGTTCTTAGGTTATTCAAAATCTACATCTTGTCACTATCCTTTGCTATTAAAAGATGGCTAAGGCTGTTGATGATTTAAAACGCAACATGTACTCGAATTCTATGAAATTCTATACTTTATTGTTATCAGCACAGGATTTATTACAGGAGGCTGTTTTATTTGGAAACATCAAAGTATTGATTGTTAATTGCTTTCAGCTGAGTTTTTATCAACGAAACCGTTTTGAAAGTTGATAAAATCACAGATGGCCCCTCGTCATTATCACACGTCATATTACACCGCTGAGAGGCATCTGGCACTGCAGCGCTCGTGTGACTACAATGGCCACCCACTCTCTGAGAAATAGTTATGTGCCTTTTCACGACAAGTGCCCTCTGTATATTTTTGTAGCTCAAAGTTTCACTCTAATTGTACTGTGAAATTGAACGCCAAGCAACACAGAGACGAGATTTATGTAGCTGTTGTCTAAAATTGAATTCGCACACAGATAAAATCGAATATTACGTCGAAAGTGCAAATATCATGTGAAAAACATTGGTGGAAAGGAATCGCTTTCAAACCTGTCAAATGTGACAGGAAAAAGGGCGGGAAAGCGTCAGTATAATGGATATGTCACCGACAACGCGGCAGAATTCGGCCGGCGCGGCTGCTCGGGGCATGGATCCACTCCCAGTGGATTAAGAGCTGCCAGATTTCGATGAAATTTGAATACGAGGTGGACATCACGCTCGACGGTCCCGAAACTAGTAGCTATTTAACTGGAAACACCGCCATTGAGCAGGAGCTGAACGTAATCAGAATAATGAAAGCGATCACTCGATGCGATACTCGATAAATACGGCTCGGAAAACATGTCCGAAATGATGGATGGTGAAAGCGCAGATATGATGAAAGATGTAATCGACATAGATATCTGTAAATAGTCTTCAGACCATCAATGTTAATTACATCTATCTACTATATTTCAATTGTATCTAAAGTAGGACATTTATACGCAATGAGTGTTTATTGAAATTGGCTTACATAAAATTATCGATATATATTTTGGTACGTACCTACTTAGCGGTTGTTAGCTTAAGTTCATGAAATACATGATTAAAAGTGTGAAGTTCATGTTTGCAGTTATCAGTTCCCGCCCCCAGATCGTTTCTCTGCAACCCGACAGGGGGCGACGCCGGGCGGCGCGACTACTCACCTGGTAATAGCTATCCCAGCCCCCTTTTTTATTGCTGACCCGCTAGTAAACAGATCATTCGGGTTTGTGGTGTTATAAAAACGAAATTAACTCTGGCCGGCAAATGGTATGTCCAGTCTGATATCCTCAGTACTCAATGCCTCGCCATTAACTGAAAATTGAATGTCACACGAGATTTTTAGGGGCCCGTCTTCGTCTCAGTAAATAATCAATAGTATTACCCCAATAAGAAACACTTCACTACTCAGTATTGTCATTCTACCTATACTACTATATTGAGATCTGAGATACATATAAGTAGTGCGTTAAGTTAGTGTATATCCGCCGATATACAGTTCCTAGTGTAAAGAAGTTAGGTACTTGAGAGAATTACAGCCATATAAGAAGCACTATAAAGATACGGTGCTTTAATGCAAATTTAAAAGAGGTGATGGCATTAAGTGAATTTTTCATCAAGGTGGCATTCAGCCGACTATAATTATCCGACCACAGATTTCAATAAACCAATACCTAATACAAAAAAAGAACTCTCTTTGGTACTATGGCTTATTAATAAAAAACTCAAATGCTACAAACAGCTATCAATTGACGAATCAATCGAAGTGCAAATGCGTTTATTATTAAACGTAATACCACTAATGTAGTGTCCAGTCACCGCGAGTGGAGCTATTGTGCACTCGAATATCGTGTTAATAGATTAATCCAATCAAAATATTAATTCCGCAACGCGGCACGTGCATATTTACATTTCAATCGGTTGAATTATTCGTCGCGTTTGAGATGTTATAACGTAAATTATTAATCGAGCCGTCAGTCCTAAAGAGACTCGTATATTGTAGTAATGTAATAGTATTAAGTAAATTAATATTATGGACCAAAGATATTAAAGAGTAAGTATCGTCAATTGGGGTCACTTTGATTCATGGGGTAAAACAGACAGGTGAATTTTGAGTCAATTTATTTAGTTTGTTTATGAAGGTTACTTATTTTATGGTTTAGGGATCAACAGTCAATGTTACCCCATGAGTCAAAATAACCCCTGACCTAACCTAACCGCTGACGTTAATACTAGTAAAAGTACATTATCAAATAAGAGCAACATTTTCGTGCAGGCTCAAACTAATACGAAAATGTGCTGCGCTAGGATGGTAAATGGAGTGAATGACGGATGTCTACCAAAAGTACTATCCCTGTATAAATTAAAATACTCTTCCATAGCGGTTTAGTTACGCACTAAACCGGATGCTATAAACAAAGTTAAATTGGATTTTTAATGAAGTTAACGGCAAGCTGTATACGATACGTATCTACGGATAAAGTTATTTAATGGTGGCAAAGATATCAATTTCCATCGCATTGCAACTCGAGACAGTAACCAGATCCTCTCCGAGGACCGACTTAGCTGGGGACGTGTGAAATAGGTGCAATATTTTTAGTTCACATGTTCTAGGTAGGTACTCTTATGAAATGATATGTGTTCCAGTTTAATTTATTAATATGTAAAACAAAGCTGCGGCTGAAACTATTATCAAATTCTTAACACTTTCACGGATGGCACGTCGAGAGACGTAAATTAGGACCGGCTCCACGTCAAAACCGTCACTCCGTCTATAGACGGAAAATTATCATAGTTTTTATATGAAGGCAAATGCCTTGTGCCTATTATTTTTTTGTTTGTGTCGCAGCACGGCATTTTCAAAATGGCTCCGTGTCCGAGAACGAACGTTACAGGTTTACAACTTGAAAACACTATATTAAAAATATTTACGCTTTTACTGAAGCTGCTTAGAGCAATAATAATATGGGTCGAGCAATGCTCACATAGCAATGTGATTGCTGGAGTTTCTAAATATGAACGCAAATTGCGAATTATCCAGCGCAGGCTCGCCGGCTGCGGCGCGTGCTCTCCCCGGCCCGCTCGGGATTACAGTCCGAGTTGTGCGTTTGTGCTGTTATTCCAGTATCCGTATATCCCTTTATTGTTTCTACTGGGAAAACCTTTTGGCATTTCATATCAACGCGAGAAAAACAAAAACATCTACAACGTTCCTTCAATTATCACGTGGACAATTCGGTTTACTATTTACATTGTAGCATGTTTTGTACATTGTAGTAGGTCGAGAAAGTTGTCGAGGACATAGTGATCCATCTTAGTGTTGGACGCGAGACAATTGAGTCCATATGGCACGGCGATTGTGGGGTTTAGCGGGGATGAAATGAGTTGGGGTCGATGTGCGCTGGACCTAATATTTGTGCTGCAATACAGCCTTTATTGCGAAGATCAACATGCTTGCGTCAAATATAAACGCTCGCGTGACTGTGTGCTGCTTGTTATCTTTCACAAATTATCCTGCTGAATTTTATAGCATGTTGTCTCTACTTACTACATATGAATAGTTTCGCTGCAGTTTTTTTTTTAATTTAGTTCAGAGAGTAATATATATAAGTTGATATGTGGTATGGTTATTGGTAAAGTTGTTCGTTGACGGCAGTAGCATGACGAGGTTTTCTCGTGTTTCTGTGTCGTCTACGTCGCGTGGGACCGGTTGATATTACTTGTGACGAAGACGAGCGTGTACCGGAGCACTTCGCAACTGCACCGACGACAGCTGGCCCGCTTTATTTGATTTTCAACTATACGGAGGAGCGTTCCAAGTTTATGCTAGCGTCACGACAGATTCGAGAGAAATTTGGAAAGGAACCCTGATAAAGTTTTAGATTTATCGTTAACATTTGTAACAATCTATATAATATTTCACTGTAACGAGTTCAGAGAAACCTTTACAGATAAACGTTAAAGCTGCGAGTGATGTTCAGGTAATCCCCGGCCGGCATCGTTACTGGCCTCGTCTAGTAAAGCCCCATTAATCCGTATGCAACAGAGCTTGTTAACAGTGTATTTCGTTAGATCGTTAACGATTGTTCTCAGCAATTGGTCAGAGATACGTACGTACAAACAGCCGTTGTCCGGCAAACGTGGGTCGGGAATGACGTGCGTGAGCAATATCGTTTGGGGCAGATGGCATAGGGCGGGTCTGTTTGCGTCTGTGCGCGGACGGTCAACAGCGACGGCAAACACGCGTGCGAACGCTCACGTGACGCTCGCTGCATGTTCGGTGCTTCGCCACGTAGCGTTTGTTGCTATTTTGTATCAATAAAAATCGCGATGCATTCAATTAGGGCTCTTTATGGAGTTCATCATGAAAGCGGCCCGCTTTGAGGCGGTCGCACGCCTGCTGTTGACAAAATTCATTATCATTCCGCTGTAGCGAGCGATGTAATAAAACTTTTCTTTTGCGGCGCTTCAGCTTCAAAAAGGGATAACTAATATTAGTTAATCTTAATTACAATTAATTATAATTTCGTTCCATTTTTTTTTGGGTACTATTAAAATATCGATTGTCAGTAAGACGTATCTTCTTTCAATTCGAACATAGACAAATCAATCATTTGAACATAAGCTAAATTTGCAAACGTTTATAAATATTACTTAGTTTATTGTTCACTACTTACGATGATGTGAATATATTATTTTCATTAGGTTTGTAAGTAAATAAAATAAATGGCAAACATAATGTTCCCGCGATAAGCCCGCGTGGCATCCGCCGCTGCAGCATCCGCTGCCTGTCGTTTATCGGCGGGTTCAAAGTTCCAGCACAATACGCTACGCTTGATACCTCTTCCAGTAAGTAATAACTTTTTACAGTCTTGAATCTAAAACATTTTCTAAGGAGAAATTCTACTTATTTTATAACTAGAAAGAAAAACAACTCGATCGTAAATAAGATTCAAAGGTTTCGACGCTGCAACACAATGTTTATACAAAATCGCGATTTTCAGTACAAAACTGCTAAAAAAAAAATATCTGGATAAACTGAAATCTAATTTAAATTTCAGCTCGTGCTTTAGAGAACACTCGCGGGATATGTAAAGCTTTAGCAGAAGATAATTACAAGCAAGTCATACCATTTGAAAGCGTATATACAAAAACGAGGTGAAGTGGTCCCTCTTGGCGTTCGGCGGTATTTTTATTAATTAAAGCTTAGTGCGCGCTTGTGTACAGTCACCACTAATAAATTATGTCAGTCACACAAAAAAAATATTATCCTGTTGCGAGAATGGGTCAGAATTCTACTTTTGAGCGCCTGATATTTTTGGGTAAACATAACGGATAAAGGTTAGGTACTCGTTGCTGTTACTGGTAGGTAAAAGCCTATGTATAATACGAGTATAATAATTGTAATTTAATTAAATACAAAACCTTTATTTACTTATCGGTTGGCCCCGGTCATGGTTCTCAGGCGCAAGTCCAGAAGTGGAAGTCTTTTAGTCTTTTAGCTTCTCCTGCTGATGATGATCACAGCAAAATGCCTGAGTGATTTAAATCCGATAGTTTGGCCTTAGTTCGGAAATTCGGTCAAATTCTGACGCAGGGATTTTAATATTTTTTTATCACATGTCAGTTTATTGTTCAGTACTAAAGCAGTTTAGCTGTTGTTAAATATAAATCGCATCGGTACAATGTGGCAAAAGGAGTTCTTTTACAGTGGCGTGAAATTGCAGCGCCGCGCAAGCTGATGGAGATTCATTGAACTAGAGCATCGTTTATCAACCCAACCTTTCTTTGCGTTCTTACGCTTTACATTCTACATTTTATTTATACAGCGTAAATGAAACGTGATTAAAAAGAATAAAAAGTTGCATCAATCTCCGTTGTTAATCTAGTTGGTGGTGCCTTTTGTAGTTTTATTTTGCGTGTTATAACAACCTCATTTAAATTTAGTGTTTTAATTCCAGTGCAGTTATTAAAATCTAAATATGAAATAAATGAAAGAACACTATAAGTAAACAATTGAAATAAGTATAGTAGAGTAGGTACCTACCGTAGTCGTCCATAAGTAAGTTAATGACAGTTTTTTTTGTACCTGTCTACGTAGGTAGCTAATCACTTGCTAAACAACGTTTCATAAATATTCATTTTACAAACAACGTTAGACAAATGAACGATTCCCAAATTAGACGTTGCATAAAATATAGTTTTACCAATAAATCATGATACAAATTATTTACTGGACAAAACATCATATC
Organism: Apotomis capreana; assembly: GCA_947623375.1. Lineage (NCBI taxonomy): Eukaryota > Metazoa > Arthropoda > Insecta > Lepidoptera > Tortricidae > Apotomis > Apotomis capreana. The sequence continues at coordinate 18,062,759 of OX392512.1, forward strand.
ACAAAACATTTTTTCGCAAATTATTCATTTATTATTCTAGTCAATTAACAAATTAACGAATGATAAAACAACGTTAATAAAATGCATTGTTTGGTAAATATTTCGTTTAATAAATCATCATGGTGTGAACGCCATTCTTATGTGTAGTTTTCTACGAGTACAAATATTAACATACTTAATTTTTAACAAAATATAATTGTTCTGATGAGCATACAGACGTCTTAGTGTTCAGGTTATTGAGGTTTTTTAGGTAACAATGGCTCAAAGACCGAAAACTGTAGGTTAGGTTAGGTTTGTTTTATGACCATGTATAGCGGAGCGAGCGAAGCGAGCGGAGCGTCAAAATGCTTGCGTCAAAATGGAACATCACTCAATCTAATTTAGCCTAAAAATGGCAAATATTGAAAAAAACATTTTTTTGAACCCCAATATCTCTGTAAATATCGCTCTGAGAGAAAAAAATTAAAGAACAAAGCAAGCTTATTTTAGTGTAATCTACAAGATTAACTCTAATTTAAGTCCAAAAACAACAAAAAAAAGTGTAAAAATAATTTTAGTCCTAGAAACGGCCCTCTTTGGTACCTACAATCTGACCGAAATAAGTACTTGCCTGTTTAATATTTGGCCAAATATTAAAATATTTGGCCCAAGTGTTTCGAGTATTAAACTTCATACCGTCCTGCGTTTCGTTACATAGAGAATTATTGTTAATATTTTTTTGAAACAATAGTTTATCAACTAATGTTTTGAAAAATAACTGATTTTTAAAACGATTTATTCGTGAAGTGAACATTTTTTAAATGAAACTTTGTCATTCAATATTTTTATAAAGCGTCTAAGTTACTAAATGTATATTTGTCGAGTAATTATTTGTAAAATGAGCATTTTAAGGAATGATAGGTTTGTGAAATGAATAGTTTGTAAATCGTTGTTTGTTAAGTGATTATTTGTAAAAAGTTGTTTAGCAAATGATGATAAACCGTCTACGTAAGAACATAATCCTATGTATTGATAGTAAGTACAAGCGAAAACATATTTACCTACGATCTAATAGAAGTACGTAAAGATGTGAACTTTAATTTGAACTTAAAATAAAACTCACGCAAGTTGCTTGCAAGTGTATGATATGGTTTGGTGTCCTTCGTTTAAATATATTGGCTTCTTTGGCTAGAAGGATTACCTTCTGCAGTAATGTTTAAAATCAATACAATAGTGGAGCGTTGATGACAGTTGTTTTGTTTTATCCTCGGCGTTTGGCCTCGGCTGAGCAAAAGTTTACGAATATACCGCCATGTTGAGCAAATTGACTTTTGGAGTGACAGTTGCCAAAGGAGTTTCACTGTGCATCAGGCGTAGGTTGTAGGATGACGTATTGTGAAATTTGTGAATGATTGGATGATCCTGCCAGAGTCCATCTGGATTACATACCTGTCGCAGTTGGCATAAATATTTTCTAACGCAGAAAAAAAAAAAACGAATATACGTTGTTTTTATTGGTTCCGATGTGTAGATGGCAACGCCTTACGTGAAGTAACACATTCATTTTTCGTAGTGGTCAAACAATTATTAGGTTATATTATTATGTAGGTACCGAAATCATTATGAGAATTGCCGTATTTGTGACTGTTGTAAATACGAAGTCGAACCGATATTTAGTTTTATATTCATCAATAGGCACAAAAGTATTTTCATTACTATACACAGAGAAAAAAACATATCACGTTATTCTAAATTGTTATTGATGTAATAGTAACTAAGTAAAGTCTTGTAAGATTAGAAATATTAGTATCCAAGCAACTTCTATATTAAATAAACTAACAAGTCTCAAGTTTATCAAACTCTGACCAAAACAAGAAACAAAAATAAATCTTGTATTGGAATTTACCAGGCATAAACATCAGTTCCCTGGAAACGCTCTCAAACTTTTTTGTTTAAATCTATGAGTGGGACACGAATAAGTTGCAAGCCGCCGCAGGGCAGGCGCAACTGGCGCGGGCGCGACCAACTTCACCGCTCGTACCAACAGTTCGTCGCTGTCGGCCATGTTCAACTTTCAGCTACTTAGTTTTATTTCACACCCAATTTATTCACAAGTAGCTAGTCTAAAACCGATAAACGTTTCCTTTTGCTCCGTGCGCGGTTGTTGCGCGGCGGGGCGAAATTCATGGCGTACTGTGGTATTGTTAAGAACTCCAATAAAAGGATTCGAATCGTATGGAGATAATATTTAATACGTTAGTTTTGGAGATAAAGCGTCTTTTAGTGATTTTAGATGCACCTGTTCTACGTTTAAGTTGTAGAATATGTTTTGTGGTATGGAAAAGTTTTGTATGTTTGGCTTTCCAGGTAGGTATAGACAGGTCGTGGTCTACTTAGTTTATAAAATGTATATTTAGTTGGATAATTTCTGGTAATTTAGAACGTAAGTTCCGAAAAAATGTTGCCTTGTGTCGTATCCAGGTCGTAATTATGAAGGCTTTGACCATGAGGCGTACTCATGACTCGACGGAAGTTTCACGGAATGGTGGGGCTGTAGTCTCAACTCCTTGACTCTCGACGTGACGACGACCTCGACGAAGCAAGAGAAGAGATCATTCTGCTTCCATCGGAAGTTAAGTGCGCTAGTCTCCTGGGAACTGTACCGTACACTGTGTCCTAGAGGTTAATAATTGTTATTGATTTGTATTTGAGTATTTTTATAGGAATCTAATAAGTAATGTTTAATTTCATAATAAACGCCCTATGAATATCCTGAATCCGACCACCCTGACACCTCTGATCTGTATTTATTTACGTGATTTATTGTATTTGCAATAACTCTAAATGCAGGCTGCTTATTTTAGCTCACCTAAATCCCAAAACAACTAATCACCAGCATTTGAAAAGTACTATCATTCCCTTCATAGTTACAAAATTCCGAGTCCTCTTACACGATAATCCGCTCGCATTTGCAAATCCTCTCGGTATTTTAGGGAAAAAATTCAATCCGTCGTTATATGTATATAAGTACTTATATTATACTCGTTATACTTCGACGTAACTACATTCTTTTAACTGTTTTTTAAATAGACACTTGATTCATTTCACACGAATTTCACGTAACCAAACACACTATTAATGGGGTCACTCCCATTTCGGGGGATTACACAGTGGACATTTCATACCGCGGCTGTAAAATCTTTATAGTAAAAAATATAAAAGCCCAATACGGGCTGGGCTGTAGGCCGTGTTCGTAAAAACCGCAGTTGATGTTCAAAAAGCCCTTAAAACTAGTATCAATCCAATTTCCCTATTGGGGTTGAGAGTATCACCGCATAAAATAAAAATACCTATGTAATAGCCACCCTCCCTTACCGGGAAGGCAGGGGGTGGCCGTAATAAAAATTCGTTAATAGCTTTATTTACTGTCTAAAGGACGGCTGTTAGCTAAAACAGTTTTACTTATGACGTCACACCCGTCAAATGACAATGACTCAATTACTGTTATTCGATATTTATGATTGTATCATTGATATAATTGCTCTAAGGAACGAGTTTGGGTTAGTAAAGTGAATGAATTTAATAAAGTTTGTTTACATCGCGAATGGCAGACAGGCTCCTTTAAGGATTACGGGTTTGGCAAACAATACAGGCGATTATCTCAGTGAATGCTTGTCAGCGGCATCAGGCGTCTTAACAGCAGTTATTATTATATGTAAACGAGCACGCCCAGCGAAAATATCTGAGACTTAATTGTCCTTGTCAATCTCAAAGGGAAATGTTTTGTTTAAACGCGAGTGAGCAGCGAAGATGTTAAACACGTAAGATTTATCCCAGATCGTTCACAATTTACGGGTATAAAGGGAGTGCAACGCAATCCAAATGCGGATGGTAAAATCAAAAAGTCCCTACAAGAAGAAAAAACCAAAGAATCTTGTTCATCTGCAAACTCATTTACAACAGCAAACGGGGTTTGCTGGGCTGAAATTAAATATATTTTAAATAATTAATTTCAGTAATTCAGCACTATTCAATGAATATGACTGAATACGTGTACCTAATTTATATCTGAGAGCTTACGAGCAAAATTCTTCGATTCTAATATTCCCGATAAATCGTCGCAATTTGTATCTTAAATTTATAAAGTAATACGGAGGATACTGTTTATGCGGGAAAAAAGAGTTATAGACTTGGCAAAGTAAGGTATTTGAGTTTGTTACGTGATCGCATCACAGGTGTTTGGACCCGGTGTTCCGTAGCTGGATAGCAATACTGAGTCAGCTAGACGTCAGTGCCAAAACGACATTTTTGTTATACCTTTTATTGCGGAAACTTCGAGAAATTCATATACTATTGAAATTTAAAATTCATGTAGAATATCTATTAGTATTCTTTTTATTATAGAGCTATTTTGAATTGTTTTAAGTTTTCCTAACATGTATAGATATATATCGCATAAATTTTTAATGTGTATGGAATTAAAATATTTCGTACCACCTAGGTAACAGCGAATGTTTATCTAAGGTTTGAAAACATTTGGACCTTCGACTTAGGTACTTAGACGCCTTGTCGCGGTGAAAGAGATCGGTTTAAGTTAAAAACGTAAAAAAAATACATTTAATTGAATTGGGGCACCGAATGTTATTGATCAAAATGACCGATATTTACTTAAAGTGTTTTAATTCGTGATCAGATCGTCGTATTTGCCGCAGATTTTAAAGCGTTAAAATTTAATTTTATTCCCAGGCTGCGGTGAGGCCTCCACCTGCAGGCGGGAAGCAATTCGACTCTAAAATGAAGTAATTCGACTCGTTGCGGCACGTCCCTGGCATTACTTACCATCTAGCAACAATTTGTTTTTCCCGCCCTCCAGAAAAACTCGAGCAAGCGCGCCCTGCTTTTTAGTCCCAATTTATTCTTCCAATAAAATTTGCCGCTTTGCTTTTGTGCGAGAAATGCCTCTAAAATATTTAAACAATTTATGTTTCGCTAACGCAGTTTTCTTGTTACACGCCGCAACATATCGGCCTTATAATTTTGTGAGCACGTCTAATATGCCTCGCAGACTTTCACTTCGATTTAGCATAAATTTGCTCGGCTATAATATTAATCGGGGGTTTTGAACTAATTTGCCTGATGTAACTTCAGCTTTTAGTATAATGACGGATTTGGATATGAACAAAGGCATGTGAAAGATATAAAGAAGAGCCAGTCTACCTTTCAGAGGGGAAAATGCAAGCAAAGATGATCCGCGACGATCAGTACTTGAGGAACGACGCGAAGGGCGGCTGTGCGGCGAGTGGCTCGCGACTCTAACGGCCCGTGACAATGGCTTCCATGCTAAATGTCATGGTGGGCATTGTTCTACCCTCCCCACCCCACCCCACGCCTCCCTCGCCTCCGCACACACCACTGCATTGGCATTTAGTGACTCCGTCCTTACCTGAGACCGAGCCAATAAAAAATGGAAGACTTTAATAATTGATCTGATTGGGTTTAATGATGGAAACAAGGCACTTTTGAAAACACCCCTTTTGTCATGCGACAAATAATTGGCCCAGATGTACCTCATATTTAAGTAAAAGCGCCACAGCCGGTATAAATACCTAGAAATATAGTGATTTAGTAAACTTGGTGTAGAATTGTACATACTCGTATTCGCAACTTGAATATAAGTCCTACTTTATAAAACGTTAATTGCCGACTTAATTGAATTACTTATGACTACGGAATAGTGATTTTAGCAAGTTGTGGAGTAAAGCGAAGGGAGGGGGAAAGACGCTAACTTAATATGGCGGGGCATCAGGCAATTTGTTCAAGACGAACCTCCATAGTCACCACGGCTGCTGGCAACTTTATGATACCAACTGTTGTGAAATACGATTATCGTTTCGGTTTTAAGAATGCATGAATGTGCAGTGACATTTTCTATTAAGTAATGTAAGTAATGAATGAATAATGTATAACGCATCTGAGCCTTACCCAACAAACAAATCATACAGTTATGAATGTATGAATTGTTAGTTGAAATTTGATAATTTATTATGCTTATAGTTTAGAGTCGATCACGTTTTTATTAAATTCTAAACGAAATGTGTGCTAATATTAAAACATTCTAGGTAAATATCAAAGCCAATCCTTTATTAATCACTCTATTTAGCGCCAAATGGAAAACCGTTTTTATTCAGATAACATAAATCATTTTACGTATATAAGATAACGTGACAGGCAACCCTAGCTCATAAACGCTTCAAGAGAAAATCGAGCGAGGTGATTATGGACGGTAAGACCTTTAGCTTAAAATCTGTATACACCCGCGCCAATATGGCACACTTTATGCATCAGCACCTACTCGCTCAAGTGGGTTCCGTACAACAGGGTGTCCAGCTTTTCACAATTTCATGAGAGTAAATATAAATATAATCATGTTTGTTTACTGCACTAGCTATAGCAAAGATATATGTATGTACTATAGGCGGTTCGTGATGATAATATTTGGACTATACTATATTATGTTAAATGAACACCATCCAAAAATCATACGGCTTGTAGCCAGATAATGTGTGGCTCCATTCATGAGGTACATAACGTAGAAATAAAAATATTATTTAAGACTACTTGAAAAAATTGGACACCCTATACATACACGTTCTCGGCAAGTTCATTAGGAAGCCATAAGTCGAAGGCGCGACAAGGCATCGCTCCGCAAGCGCCATGTTCTGTTTGCTCTTTAGCGAGTTACGTAAGTGCTGGCAAATTATGTCACGCCTTAAAATACCCTTTAACGTTTCTTAACGTTAAAATCCCGGGACACTTGGGAGAATTCTCATTCTAACTTATAAATTAAGAATGCACAGGATGCTCCCGAACGGTACGATTTGCTTGAGATTTAACTCCGCTAGGTATTGTATGAAACGCTAGATTTATATGAGTGCAATTACCAGTTTAATTTAAACGTTATTAAAATTCATGAATAATTTGCATTTCACAAGCGGTAGCTTTCTTCTAACTAATGGTAAACTTAGGTATTCTTTATCAGTCCGTTTTCTATTCGAACGAGAAAGTAAAATATTCCAAACGCATACTTGAATTTTAATATTGATAAATGGGATATTTCCAAGTACCGAGCATTCATTATTTCGCATTTTATGCCAGTACATTGGAACTCGGAACGTCCATAAAAATCATAAAACGTAGCAAGGGTGGTCCCCATTTGTTCCGCTATTTGCATGCTCTACAAACGTCTAGCGAAGACAACGGTGTCCTCTACAAAGATCGTTGGCCGTCGACAATAAAAGTGTATTTGCGAAGAAATTTAATAAAGCGGAAGTGGACGTCTATTATGGTGCGCCCCTGCGACCTCGCGCGGCGTTTCGTGTAGACGTGTAGTGCCCAGTGGGTCGTCGCATGAGTAGTGGGCTGCCCATGGCTAGGCTTGGTCGTCGCCGTCGCCTGTAGCGCGCCGCCCCAGCTCGTTATGCCGACGCCGTTCGGCCCTATGGAAATTCGCATTACATATTTATCCAACGCGTGAATCGATTGTGGAGTGCGGCGGGTGCCGCGCTGGTAATTCCACCGGTTGACTTTCGCCGCAATAAAGTACGATGTTAAATATTTTTGGGTTTGAGTCTATTTGTTGCTTTGTACATGAGATTATAAACTCGTTGCGGAAAAATTTGAATTTCGTATGCATCGTTTTAATGTCTATTTCACATACTAAAATGTTTCATTTACAGCCGGAACTCCTTAGGAAAATCATAACATAACTTGGTAACTCGGCAAAATTCTGTATTAGTGTACTAAAAACGTTATGTACATATGAAACAGTTTACGTATAATTCTCATTTCACCCGATTTAATCATAAAATTCCTCAAAAGGTTGTTTTTTTCATATCAATTGTGGCACAGTAACAGCCTACAGCTACTGGACTTAGTTATGCAGTAGCCAATTCCTGCAACTGGCACCATTTCGACGCCCCCCTATGCTTGTATAGTTATGCGGGTATTTTTCGCTCACGCATGGCGTTAATCGCCGCTGGATATTAGAGCTGTCCATCGTATCGACCGCCCTACTTGTTGCGCCACGCTGCCCGACCACTATTTACGATTCAACTAAACATTATTCACCTATCGCTTACGCTTTGTAAACAAGTCCACAAAATTGTATGTTAACAGGAATCATTAAGTTTCTCGCTACCTACTTATATAAGTATATATGAATTATGTAACAAAGAAAGCATTGACTAATTATTTTTTGACTAAGGAATGATTATGTTATGTCAAATTCAAGCATATCGAATGGAATAAGTTAAAGTCTGAACTCTGATTGGCGGCTGAAGTCCTCAAACCGAACTGTGCCCTTATGTTTAGCCTACATATATTATGGTTCTTGTTAAATTAATAACGATGATCATATCAAAGGAACGTGAGTCTATTTCTAAAAACGACATAATTAGCAAAATAAGTCCTTTGCGATCAGATCGGCCGATGTTCTACGTTTGTAAAAGAAAAAAGAATGTAATATAAACATTTTCCTCTATTTAATATCCTTCACTGCTGTAAAGAATCTTACAGAAGAAAGTTAAAGTTATGGGACCAAACACGTTACAGTAAAGACTCGGGTTAAGAAATGTCCTAGAATCCAACTAAGTGAGTTGAGGCATTGAAAATACCGTACTCGTACAGCTCGATGATCCATCCCCACATGGTTAGGGGTAGGATTGTCGACCGATTGTAATTTGCGCCTCGGCTCATCTCATCACGACCAGATTGAAATTCCTCGCGCCGCCGCCCGACTGGCGCCAAGCTTTTACTTGTTGCGCGCTATCAAACGTCATAACTACCCCTACGTGACCATATTATCGCATACTTTGTGCTTTACGACTTTTACAAAACTATCGGAAACTATCGATGTCGCTTGTCGAAATGCAACGGATGTGTCGGCTGATAAACGACTTTGGATAATTAGAAAACATGAGCTATCGAATGATAATTTCGATATGGATTGTTTATTTTAATACTAGGTTAAAATATTGCAATTTAGGCAACATGCGACGAGTAAGAATAAGTATACTTCATTTGTACTTATTTAATATTTACATAATATATTTGGTTGATCTGGGACAAGATATAAGGTAAACAAAATTATACGAATCAGCTTAAATAAATGCAGATCAAAAACAGGAGCAAATTAAATCAAAGTCGACATCCAATTTCCGGATTAATTAAAAATGCTGTCAATTTCGATTAGTTTATTATTTTGATCAAACGTTTTTGTGAGTTTTGTTGCGTGTTCAGAGAATCGCTTGATTCGTATTTCAACAGCGTACATCGGGAACTATAGTGCCTAATGAACAAAGTTGATATCGCCGGCTTCGTGCATGCCTCCAATATTACGCGAGTTAACAAGTAGCTGTAAATAAGCATGTTCATACAAATGTGAGGCTGTAATTTAAGCGGAAACTTGGTACATTTGCCAGCAAGTTGGCGGGAATCCTTTCAAATGACGTCTCTGATGCGCTGTGTTTGGTGTAAACTTGGCTTTTCAGCGGGACGCTCCTATAATTTTCGTAGCGCAAAGACCAACCACCAACGGTATGCCTTGCAACGGTATACAGTAGGTATTCATAATTTTTTATGAAAATATTTTTTTATAACAAGTTACATTCTCAGGGATTTTCTATGAATGCATCAAGTGATGTTGAAGTTACCGTAAATAAAATAAGACTCAACCTGGTCGACTGAAAAGTAAAAACTCATACACTTAGAAATTATTACATGAAAATTTACACAAAATAAGGTGTCAGACATAGATTTTAGTTATAATTCTTTAAGAGAATTATTTTTAGGTGAAATCGTATCTTGAGGTTATAATGTTATTTGCTATTTTCTTAGGCAAGCGTAATATCGATTAAGAAAATGTTCAAATACTTTTTATTTTATACTATACTACCTGACCCGGCGAACTTTGTACCGCCTGAAAGTCGATAAATGTAGAGATAGCTTTTACTATTAATCCCACGGGAACGTGACAAAAAGTATCTTATGTCCGTCTCCTGGTTCTAAGCTACCTCCCCACCAATTTTCAGCCAAATCAGTTCAGCCGTTCTTGAGTTATACATAGTGTAACTAACACGACTTTCTTTTATATATACATATAGATAAATAAAAAGGAATGGGTTTAGAAAAACGTTATTGCGGTATATCTGAAAATTCTCGTGGCGTGCTATCTTGCTACGAACTCTGCTACGGCGCTGTGGTGTGGCGCGTAGCACACGTCAGCTAAGGAATATGTTCGTACACTAGTGTATACATAATGAGGTCGATCTTACCAAAGCGTCTCGAATCATAAGTTACGTGCGTTACATCTTGTATCGCTAAGTTTCTCTATATAAAAATTAAGATCATTGAAGTTTCTCTATATGCAACTTGCCCTATGTATAAGCAAGAAATTTGTAAACGAAGCAAATTTAATTCGACCATTATATGCAACCTCAATTTTATTTTAAATCCGGCATGAAAAATAATTAAAATGCTTAACGATTAATTAGCAGTAAAAATAGATAATCTAATTCGCGTGCGCAGATAACTATTTATAGTTATAAGTAAACTAAAAATTACTGATATACCGTGCGCAGTGTTGGTCGATAATTGTATAAGTTAAACTCGAGTAAAAAATAATAATAATTATATTAAAAATAACTTATCAGTTCAGTTCTGAGAGTCGGTTAGAATTTACATACCTACTCTTGTGGGAGTTACCGAAAAGTCATCCTTATTCGGAGATACACATACCTAAAAGCTATTTGTAAGAGATCCCTTAAAGGGATAAGTTCGCATTTACTAACTTTTTTCTTTAAAATGTATTTAATGTTTTATGTACAATAAAGTGTTTAAATACACGTTATCTAGAAAAAAATCAAACAACCAAATATCAGGCTTCCTTAACATAACGTTAATTTCTCAGAAGTCCCGGGCGAAGGTTTGTTAATTATGCTCACGTTATTTATTAATTAGTCGGGTGCAAATTAATAACGCAAGGGTTGCAGTTGACGGCGGCGACGTCAGTGCAGCGCCGGCGTGCCCGGCACATGCGTGGCTTCACGCTGATTGCGTTCGCGTCACCCAACAGAATTAATTGACGAAACCTTACACATGTGCCACGTTACTTACACGCGCTCTTGGTCAAATTAAACAGCCACGTCACTGTCCTTATTAGTATGCGGCGCGTGGAAAGCCACCTTAATGTAATAACCTATTCAATACATCTGATTTAGTTACCATGTTATATGACGTCAGTGTTCCGATTTTAAACCAACTTTTATATGAATAGACTTGATTGGTCGTGTAATTGGGTAAATTAAGCTCGTCATGATTGTTTGGCGCTATCGTTATCCGAATCCACCGAATTTTGTCACTCCGGTGGGTGACATAAAAGAGAATGTTATGGAAAGCAAATTTTTTGTGTCGTTAAGATGGAAATCTGTAAGAGCATTTAAGAAAAACATACAAAGATATCTGGGCGGCCCCGAGCGGGCACTTAGCGTCGGCTATTAAGGACGGTGTGACCGCCGGCGCGACGAAACGACGAAACTATAAAACCGTTAAAGTAACGTTTCAGCAGCCGTAAAGAGCGTCGCAAGATCTGTTGACAATGTCGCCCCGACCCGCCATAAACTGTATGCACCCGGCGAGGCAGTAAAACTTAACGGCACTCTGATTAAACTTATCTCTAAGCCAGCTCGCAAATCACGATCTCTCTAATAACTCTGCTCCATTCACAAATCCACGTATTTTCATTGGCTAGATGCTCTTTTAAAATGCCGCAATCCCGATGTGCTCTGTACAGACGCTATGAACAGAGTTGCCGGGTCTTGGCGCGACGCCCGCATAGACATTAGTTTGTTGTCCTATTATTACATTTACTTATGTTAGGATTAAATGCTTACTGTGTTTGCGGCAAACAGTATTAAGATTGCTGAAAAACTACACACAATACGTATTTGTGCAACGAAGTAGGAAAGCAACCGTATAAGTTATTTTCGAATAGGTTCCGATATCTAGCCCTATCTAAAACACCAAAAACTGAAAGTAGTTTCCAGTAATGTATAGCCACATAAAACGGCGAGGACTCTCAAAACGCTTTACAAGTGCTGGAAGGATGTTATAAAGGTTTTACGGTCGCGTTCGTCAGAGAGCGCTGCAGCGGCCGTAATGGACGAGCTAAGTGCAAAGGGACATTCATGACAGTGGTAAAGCGGTAAGGAAAGTTAGCAATGCGAATGGTAATGCCATTGACGCTTCATTAAAGGAAAATTAGCTCGGGGGCGGTTGTCGAGCGTTGTTCTTTGACGCGGTTACAGTTACGACTGCAATAAAAAGCTGGCCCTGTAAAAGCACTGTCCTTTGTGAACTCTATACACCCATAAAATAGCTAATTTATATCAATGTTAATTACTCATGGTTCTACTTTGAAAAATCACTCAAGCAAATAAATTCCGCTTTACATTATTGTTATTTTAAAAGTACAGTCGAACAAGAGCAAGTTTGGCGGAGCCGAGTTTCAAACGAAACGTTATCTTGGATGATTTATCATATCGGACAACATGAAAGGCAGATTTGGTTCGAAAGTCAACAAATACCAAATCGATTAGTAATTGGAAACGGTTCGAGTGTGCCTTATTTTCTACCCATTTATTGTTTATTCATGCAGAGTAATTAAGGCTGACATATTTAATTCACGAGTACAGGCACATTACATTTGTTTGTTCAGGTACAGTTTTCATTGTTTGCCAGCCAGCCAATTGTAGTCCGTATACATTTAGAGTACCCTTCCAATCCAATTCCATAAGCTCTGTGCTATTTGCAGTTTCAATCAACATGTCCGGGAATTGTTTTACTAGGTCATTGTACCAGGAACACAGACGGCCGCAGGTGGTAGGCTGTATATATGCCCTGAGTGCTAGGCGCGCGGCTAGACAGACGTCGGCGTCGGGCCTGTTTTAGCTGCTGATCGATACCTACGCCGGCCCACTGCGCCCTACTTCGCTGGTGGCCACTCTATTCTTTCCCGAATGCCACCACTACCTTTATTTGAATACAGTTATGAATTTATCACAAGCGTTCGATTGATTCGTGACTTGTATTTCGTGTCGTGTACTAATTTAGCCCCTAGGGAAAAAGTTAATCAACATGATGTTGTATACCCACGGATGTTATAAGTTAATAAATAAAAATTCTAGTACATTAAAAATACTTCAACCTTTTACCCGTCTCGCTAACGTGCGGGGCATCTGAATATGACCCAAATCCGCCGACCACATACACATTAGCGTCGTCTGCAAGTACCCGTATCTAACGAGTATGAGACTCGCAAGACATATGAACCATCACAAAATAAAAAGCTACAAACAAATTGTAAGTATACGAAAGTATATTCAGAAAATATAATTACTGTGTCAATGTGATGCTCTGACAAATGTTCTCTGCGAAGCCCCACGCGACGTGATGTCGAACATGGCCGGCATATAAATTAGCTGTCTACCTAAAAAATCTGTTTTGTTCATGTTAATTTCGGAATTTTGTAAACCTAAAGAAACAGCCTCGGTACAAATATGCAGGCAATTCATTCAAGAAGAAAATAGGTTTTATTCAGTTTTATCTACCAAGTTTTATCTATCATGCTATCATGATAATAATGTATTTATTATCTACAAACCCTGTTATTAAAATAATTACGGCACTGTTGGTCCATCAACTTGTTGTGTGTGGCGGGGTTTCAGGGTGGCGGACTTTTTAAAGGTTCGCCTTTACGAGAAAAACTTTTATAATTAAAGGACATCAAAGACCGCTGCGATGGGGTTACACTTTAGATCGTTATTCAAAGCAGCTGTTACCGAGATACGGGATCTTTTGGCGCTCTGTGGCACTTTATGAAGTTTGGGGACTAGGTGAGTTTATTTAGTTCAATGCCCACAGTGGGTAAATAAATCATAAAGCGTACACTATATATTCTCACACTCTCGTAATAGATTTAGATTTAGATTTAGATTTATTTATTTCATAATATAAAATGTCAGTATAAATTACGCTAAGACAATTTACATGCATTTATACTATGATAGTCATAAAGATAAAAATGAGATAATATAATAATAGTCAAAAACATAACAATTGATTGTAACAAAAGATATTTACATGTCATAATCATAATGCAGCTAAATGTGGTTACAATATAAGAATATCTCCTTAAGGGATTGTCAAAAACTCTAAAAAATACCAACTACCAGCAATATTTATACACGGTGCTAAATACAAACATTATTATTATTATATATTACTATGTCAAATAATTTGAAATAAATATGTCAAAGGTGTCTCCTTGGAGGATTGTCAACAATGTACTACAAGAAACCAAAAACAATAATAGATTCTCTGTTATTTATCTATGATGTTGTGATGAACGCAATCATCATAGGCCCACACCCACAGGACAGGACACAGGTAAAGGTGCTACAACAGCGGCTCGAGTAGCAGAATACGGGTCGAGACTAGGAAGGCGGTGTCGCAGTAGAGTTAGTTCATCGTTGGACATGATTCACGTCCACGGGCGCGCCTGGTGAGCGTCGTTAAGCCCACATCAGTGGCGGAACAGTAATCAACCCCCGCTGGCGACTCCGTAATTGATTGGTCTCAGACCAGACAACAAAAGATAACGTCGCGTCCCGTGGTAAATGGATTTGTCAACTGCGCTATAGTAATTAAATAAATTCACCCGTTTCTTGTGACCAACTTCATCTCGTTGCGGCGGCGTGCTGATGAGTTTTATCGCGGTCTTAAACATCTTCTTTCATCGTTGTCGTCGTACACTAGGGAGTCGACGGCAAGTTTAATCCGACTTTTTTAATCTTTGAACTAACGTTTTACGTTGCAGCGGCAAAACGTTATTTAAGTGTAATAAAGCCAGGAATATGTCTTCAGTTTACATATGTAAAACAGCTTCCGATATTCCGCACATGAGCAGAATACGATATTAATGTGCCTCCGTGAGGCATAGCGGGAAGGGAGCATCAATCACTTCGACACGTTTTCTCATACTGGAGATTCTAATACTTGATTTTTTTAGATGTAATTACAGATTATAGCTTAAAATTTTTGACGATGGAAGAATAGTCTTCAAACTTTCAGTCATGCTTTATTATGTTGCAAATTAGGTACCTAAAAGTGGCCGAAAGTTAGTACGGTTCATATAACTTCGTCGATGGAATGGAGTGTGGCTAGAATAGCTGCCAGTTACTGTGAATGAAGTCGACAAAATAAAGCACTTCACTATGCACTTTCGTAGCAAGCAGAAACTGTGTCCCAAGACGCTGAAATGAGAGAAGATAAACACAGACAATTCTAAACAGTTGCTGTGTAGCCGACTCGCCACTCGATTACCTTCATGCGCTTTTTGTTCCTTTAACTTTTTAAATCCTTCTATTCTGTCTTCCGGCTAACAATTTAACAGCATAACTTCGCGGAATAGACTTTTGGGAGGAGATTTGTTATTCACTCAAAACTTTTAAGTGGCTGTGAAACATCGTTGTCAAAGAATTAAATAACCACTTGTTTTGTGCGAAATGTGACTCTGTGTCGGGGGTAGAGGGGTCCTAGTTGAATGCGGCCGGGGGCTTCGCGTGAACAGTTGTTAGTCGACACGTCGATCTTGGAAGTTTCTCCGTCAGGTTGCGGTAAATCGGCAGTAGGTAATTTACTCTGTCGAATGTAAATGCCAGCGTGTTTTAGTTGGGCTAAGTTTTGCACACGTCTTTTTATTTTTGTTTTTAATTAAGCGATGGTAAGCGTTCGTCACTAGTTTAGGGGTCGGCGTCCGGTATTAGAGGAAGTTAAATCCTCCATTATTAAGAAAGTCTTAGGTTTCGTTCGATAAGAGCAGCGTCTGTAATAGCCGGGGGCCCGGCGGGTAGCGGCGTCCATTAGGCGCGCATGTACGACGGAACCCCGCGACGCGCCGCGTGAACTCCTGCCACCCCGCCGTTAACCTTCTATCACCTATTTCATTTATTTAAAAGACAATTGCGGCAAATTAACTCCAGTTCATCACGCGCTGATTGATGTTGACAAAGAATCTTGTTTAGTACCAAAACATATTTGGAGATCTCTCGCCGTATTCACGAAACCTTCTAAAAGGTACATTCTTGTTACTAAGGCGCGGCTACCATGTCATCCTCATATAACGTTGAATATTCGTGTGATGCACTCGAATATTTGTGCCTGAGTCATGGATGTTTTCTATGCATTTAAATACCTATCTATAGAAGTATGTATATCGATATATCGTAGTCAACACAAGCCTTACTGGAGCTTACTGTGTGACTAGATTGATTCGTGTGAGGTTGTCTTATATTTATTTATACATGTTATGAATTTTAGCTTGTCAATTTAGACTTAGAGCTCTACCCCTCTGAGATACCAAGGCGGTGACGCCGGTTACGTATCCCATAATTAATAAGTGGGCAAGCGTCGCCAAGTGAGTTAGTTTCCATACATTCCGATATGATTTAATTGGATACGATAGCTGTCGACGTCGCTATGGCGCCATCGTGAGCCAGAGGACTAAGAAAACTCAAAACAACGTTTGAATAGGTATCCATGAATATTTCCTTTTTGGAAGATTAAAACGTTAGCCTAGGTAGCCAGGAGGCAGCTCGTTAGTTCCCGAACATGAGATAATTGTGATAACCGCATTTATCCGTGTCCGTGCAACTTGGATGTAAAACTTAATTGAGTTATTCGTCCCGCGGCCGGCGCGCACTCTGGATATCTGTAGGTATCTTGGGATACGTTTTAGCTATTTTAACTAATTGCATTGCTGCCATAAATCCTTAGTTAAGCTTCTAAATCTGCAACGAATACTTTTGATAAATTGTAGGTAGTATCTAGTAGAGTGCGTCCCTCGCCCGCCCGTCTCTAATTACAAACGTAGCATACAACTTTTTGTTCGGCTAGATTGTCGCGCTACCCGAGTAATTCACTTTAAATTGAATATTAAATTTCCATCGCAATGCGAAGAATTTCAATTCGTGAATTGCTATGTTCTTTCTTTTAGTAAAAGCATCTACGTTTGTTTTGTCTGCTAACACAGTGGGAACCAAAGAGATTGTAGTCATGCAGAATTCATCTAAAAGGTTGTCTTTGCGTTTGCATTTATGTATACACATACTATGTGGAATAGTGTCACTGACCCTAGCTTTATTTATGTATTCACAACATGACGAATTATTGTGAAAAAAAAAACTATTTTGCAGATATTATGTATTGGATTTTTGATTCCTAATAGTGAATCAAGAGGAGAGGCCTTTGCCCAGCAGTGGGACACTCAAATAGGCCAATTAAAAAAAAAAATAGTGAGAAGACCCTGATGTAGTAATTCGGGTGCTTAAATCTATACTTATATTACAAATGTGAAAATATGTTTGACGGTTTGTTTTTCTACATATAATCTATATATATAAAAGAAGAAGTCCTGACTGACTCATCAACGCACAGCCGAAACTACTAATGTTAGAGAGTTGATTTTTTCACAGTAGGTTACTTTTATAACGTGGGCTAGGGATAAGAACCGATTTTGAAAAATTCAACCCCTAAGAGGGTTAAAAAGGGGATGAAAGGTTGTATGGGGTACAAGTTTTTTTAAAGCTAGGAACTTGAAACTTTGTAAAAAAGATATTAAAATAAAATAAGAGAAAACTAATTTCACCGTTTTTGAAAAGTCATCCCGTAAGGTGGTAAAAAAGGGGTTGAAAGTTTGTATGGAGATCAAGTATTTTTTTGAGCGCGGGACTTGAATCTTTGTTTAAAGGCATACTATTAGAATACAAGAAAAGTAACTTCAGCGTTTTTAAAAATTCGTTCCCTAAAAGGGTTAAAAAGGGGTTGAAAGTTTGAGTCCATTACAAATTCCTTGAAACTTCTTATTAAGGCATATATAATAATAACAAAATAACATTAATTTAACGGTTTAAAAAATTCAACCTCTAAGGGGGTTAAAAGGGGGATGAAAGTTCGTCTTGGGGTTCAAATTTAATTTTAAGCTACAAACTTCAAACTTCGTTAAAAGTTATGCAAATAAAATGGAAGAAAAGTAGTTTCTGCGTTTTTGAAAATTCATCCCCTAAGGTGGTAAAAAAGGGGTTGACAGTTTGTATGGAGATAAAACCTTTTCTTGAGCGTGTAACTTTAAACTTTGTATAAAGGCATATAATTATAAAACAAGAAAAGTAATTTCAGCGTTTTCAAAAATTCGTCCTCTACAAGGGTTAAAAAGGGGTTGAAAGTTTATATTGCGAATTGGCGATCAAACCTTTTTCTGAGCGCGGGACTTTAAACTTTGTATAAATGTATAGAATTAGAATACAAGAAAAGTCATTACAGCGTTTTTGAAATTTCAGCCCTGAAGGTGGTCAAAAAAGGGTTGAAAATTTGTATCGAGGTCAAAAAAAATTCTGAGCACAGGACTTGAAAGTTTGTATATGAGCATATTATTAGTAAACAAGAAAGGTGATTACGGCTTTTTTGAAAATTCAGGCCTGAAGGTGGTGAAAAAGGGGTATAAAGTTGGTGAAGATCAAACATTTTATTGAGCGCGGTACTTGAAACTTTGTATAAAGGCATATTATTAGAATGCAAGAAAAACAATTTCAGGGTTTTTGAAAATTCAGCCCTTAAGGTTGTGAAAAAGGGGTTGAAAGTTTTTATAAAGATCAAACATTTTCTTGAGTTCGGGACTTGAAACTTTAAATAAAGGCATATCAATAGAATACAAGAAAAGTTATTAAAGCGTTTTTGAAAATTCAGCCCTGAAGGTGGTGAAAAAGGGGTTGAAAATGTGTATGAAGATCAAACATTTTATTGAGCGCGGTACTTGAAACTTTGTATAAAGGCATATTATTAGAATTCAAGAAAAACAATTTCAGGGTTTTTGAAAATTCAGCCCTTAAGGTGGTGAAAAAGGGGTTGAAAGTTTTTATAAAGATCAAACATTTTCTTGAGTTCGGGACTTGAAACTTTAAATAAAGGCATATCAATAGAATACAAGAAAAGTTATTAAAGCGTTTTTGAAAATTCAGCCCTGAAGGTGGTGAAAAAGGGGTTGAAAATGTGTATGAAGATCAAACATTTTATTGAGCGCGGTACTTGAAACTTTGTATAAAGGCATATTATTAGAATTCAAGAAAAACAATTTCAGGGTTTTTGAAAATTCAGCCCTTAAGGTGGTGAAAAAGGGGTTGAAAGTTTTTATAAAGATCAAACATTTTCTTGAGTTCGGGACTTGAAACTTTAAATAAAGGCATATCAATAGAATACAAGAAAAGTAATTACAGCGTTTTTGAAAATTCAGCCCTGAAGGTGGTGAAAAAGGGGTTGAAAATGTGTATGAAGATCAAACATTTTTTTGAGTGCGGTACTTGAAACTTTGTGTAAAGGCATATTATTAGAATGCAAGAAAAGTAATTTCAGGGTTTTTGAAAATTCACCCTAAAGGTGGTGAAAAAGGGGTTGAAAGTTTGTATGAAGATCAAACATTTTTTTGAGTGCGGTACTTGAAACTTTGTATAAAGGCATATCAATAAAATACAAGAAAAGTAATTACAGCGTTTTTGAAAATTCAGCCCTGAAGGTGGTGAAAAAGGGGTTGAAAGTTTGTATGAAGATCAAACATTTTTTTGAGTGCGGTACTTGAAACTTTGTATAAAGGCATATTATTAGAATGCAAGAAAAGTAATTTCAGGGTTTTTGAAAATTCAGCCCTGAAGGTGGTGAAAAAGGGGTTGAAAATGTGTATGAAGATCAAACATTTTTTTGAGTGCGGTACTTGAAACTTTGTATAACGGCATTATTATTCGAATCAAAGAATTTATAAACGTCGTTCTTAAACTCAACGAGTTTCGTAAAGCTATTCGTTCGTAGATTACCTGATTTCATAATGGTACAGCGTAATTAGAGCAAATTAGCCGAAAAAAAACTAAAAAAAGGCCAAGATCGAGTCGGAGGGTTCGTTACTATTTCGTAAAAAATAAAAATAAAACTCGTTTAGTAATTTCAACATTGCTTAGGTCTGAAAATAATAAACATGTAAAATTTTCAAGATAAGGTTCCACGCGGACGAAGTCGCGGGCAACAGCTAGTAAATAATAAATTAATAAATATCAGACAACCTCACACAAATCGATATAGTCCCAAATTAATACATATAGTTAACAAGCAACCGATCGACGGGCTCATGTGATTTTTTCAGTTCAAATATATTTATTTCTGTAAAATTACAAATCACTTAGCGAGAACCAAACCGTTTTCATATATTTTATAATATTTATAAATTTAATATTATATTTTTCATTTCCATTTCTATTTTTTGCATATACTTAAATATACGAAAAAGAGCGACAGAGGTTACCTTTTATCCCAAAATTTTCCGCAATGATGGTTTCAAGAGAATATGCAAAACACTCTTGCAATGCGGCCGAAGCCACGGAAAAATACTTCCTTTGCATAAAGACTGACTCGCACAAAGCTAAATCGAGATTTTGTATCAAACTACAATATTCCCGTTTTATGTAGTAGAAAGTCTCGAGGCGCTGTTGGTGTATTATGCACCACAAAATAATTTTTGCAGCGGTTGGGTGGCGGCGTCGCTCGCTTGTAATGTCAGCTATTCGTGGGCTTCGTCAGCGCAGCGGAGGCGGCGACGTCGCTCGACAGTCGACAGGCACTCGAGCTCGAGTCGAGCTCGGGACTCGAGCCACCTCGAGCCCGGCCTGAGAGTGCTGGCGCGGCGGAAGCCCGCCCTTACGTGCTTGTCGTCGCGACGCGCCGCCTTTGTCCAACCACTAGGCTTATTTGCTGAACAATGAAAAATGAAAGACTACCGACGTATTTCTGCATTAACACTCTACAAAGAACTAAGTATTACTCGCATAAAATTTCCTATGATCTCGATATCGCCTTTTGTCAAGTGTTGAGTTCCATTGTATTGATTGATGAAAAGGCTATTATTAGATTCCGCCAGATTTTGCGAATTTTTCATTTTCTTTAAATGCGACTTTCTTATAAATCGATTCGGGTCCCAATTTATCACGCGCTCTAAATACTTAGCCGAGGCGGGCCGTGTCTGTGAAATGGAGAGGAACATCGAGACGAACGGTGAAAATGATTTTAGCATTCAGCGCGCAAGGAGCTCACCGCACCAGGCGGGTCCTAGAGACGGCGTCAATTAAATTCGACAGCGTGCCAGTTTTACGCTCTCTAAATGTTATTTAGGTGCAAGGTATATTACATTTGGAGGGACCGTACGAGCTTATCTATAATTATGTTGGAAGCAATTTACAGGAGACGTAGGCCCCGATAAGAGTTTTTTGTGCGATGACGCGTTTCA
Organism: Apotomis capreana; assembly: GCA_947623375.1. NCBI lineage: Eukaryota > Metazoa > Arthropoda > Insecta > Lepidoptera > Tortricidae > Apotomis > Apotomis capreana. The sequence goes on from OX392512.1 coordinate 18,084,174, forward strand.
ATTTCTCAGTTCAGTCGGTTCGTCAGAGCGTGTGAGCGATGCGCATGTCGAACTACTGTGACAGCCCTCGGCTCCCCTCCGCTCGCTTAACTTAACGTACACTGCTTACTATCTTTGCTCAATATACGGTTACAGTCTATTAGGGTTGTGTTTTAACGCCACGCCAATATCGGTTTCAAACCTTTTTAAACGTGTGTCACTGAATGGTTTTCAATATAAATGAAATGAAATGAAATGAAATGAGCTACTATAGCATATTACAGCGTCAATGTCAATGGTCAATGCAATGTTATTTAAGTCCGCCATTTGTGCTGACTTTCTTTTTCATCGAAAAAAAATACAAATAAATCAATGCAGTAGTAGCAGCCGGACTAGCATTTCTGACTGTGATTATACTTGATGGGTGACATTGTCGCTGGTATCTTTGGTTACAATAGATAGTCGATAAAGAGTAGAGTGGCATGTCAGTTGTGGTAGAGGCAGGGGATGTTCTATAACTGAATACGTAATTTCAAAGTTCCAAATACCTACGGAAACAAAACTACAATAAAGTGACCACTGGTACAGGAAATCTCGTATTAACCAGATAGTTATAAGTTTACTTTAGTTATTAGTTTAAGTTTATAAGCGAACTTCATCCGCTTGCAAGAAAAAGTCATAACCATCTTTTTTTGTTTCTCCTTGGTCGGGTGAATAGTATTCTATAACCAACCATCTGGGGATCTATAATCAACCAGCTACCCGTATACCAAGAATTGTCGTAATCGGTGTGATGAAAGGACTAAGGTATCATTTTTATAATATTATAAATGTTTTAATTTTTCAAACATATCATTTGAAAACTAGGGAATACAACTTCTAGCGCCACGCCCGGCCGCGGCCGCCACTCCACTTTTCTACATCGCGGAGCTCCCGCAGGGTACTTCTTGACTCGTTTTAGTTTCACGATACAAAAATTCATTCGTCATAAAAGAATAGTTATTATGTTCTATGTTGTAACCCGCGAAAGTTGCGGTTTGACCCACAGTTTGACAAGATATTGGCACTACAGTTTTCGTATATACATCGTTGCCATATACGATGCATATACGTCATCTCTATATATGTCAACAAATAATTTCAAAACATTGTTTATCGGAATAAGTATTGATTCGTAATACTGAAAAAAACTTTTCTTGCATCGATGTTGATAGTTTTGGCTTTATTATGCGAAAACTATTCGAAAATAGCGGAATATTTAGCCCTGTTCCCTTTTTTTATATAACAGTGACATTCGATGACTTTCAATGTCAGTTACCAAAAAGTACTCCTTGCGAGTAAAAGGAAATAAGTACCACAAAAAACCTGCAATATGGCGAGCGTTGCAAAAGCAACTAGCCAGGCTATACAACATTAAACAAGGTCTCTTACATTTCCATCAGTGTACACGACTCGTCGTTCTCTAGCGAGTATCTTGGATCCAAATCAATTAGTTTTCAGAGCCGAGTAACCGCTACATAACTCATTTTGACTTTCGATCGCCATTCCGCAGAAATCAGTGGTTTATACGCACAGAAGGTCGTTTGTTTTTTACGAATAATATCAGAACGTTAGTCCATATTTTCCAAGTTAATGTTTTTTAGTCTATTCGCCGCAAAATTTCTCTGTTCATATTATGACTATCTAAAAAACTGGTAAATCCCGCTGGGTCCCGATTTTTACTACAATTTTACTTAAGCCATACAGCTATTATAAATGATTTGACAACTTCAATTGTCTGTACTGTAACATTTAGCAAATGTGACTTAGCCAGTCCTTCCCCGTAGCCCTTCAATTATAATCAAAAGCGTTGTTTAACTACATTGCATTGTCCAATATGGTATAGCATTACATACGGTAGAGTTTTTTTAATACTCATTAATAAATGACTGCAAAGAATTCGAGTGTTTGAGACGCTCGACAAAGTTTTTAAGAGGACCGTGAATTGTAGCAGACTTTGTTATCGGCATTTAAAAATCATGTCAAATCAAGCGATTTTAGTATGAAGGATGGTGTGGAGGGCTCTCGAAGCGAGCCGAGGGTCCGGAGTGCACTCCTGCCGAGCCGTCACATTATTCGATCTACTTAGCGGTGGCAATAGGAGCGAGAGCCCGAGGTGTCGCTCGAAGCCACCTACTTGATATTGTCGTGCTTATCAACGCCAACTCGCAATTTTTGCGGTTTCTAAAAGAATTTATTTTAGATACGATGATTTTAGGCGTTTAATATTATATTATTTTTGTTAGCCTTTAGGAGTGTTTCTCTGCTAGGCAAACGCCTGTCCCCACGAGGTTTTTTCTGGGCTGTTAAGCTGCGTCTAGATTGTCCCACCGTCTCCATCTAGGTATACCCGTCTGCGCTGCCCCTCTTCAGTCACACACATAGTGCATGGTCACAAAATATTATTGCAAAATACAAAAATAATAAATGTTATAAGAGGACATTCTTACAATCAGTCTAGCCTCAAACTAAGTCATGCTTGTACTATGTTCAAGACGACGACATAATATGCTATATGTATATTTAAATACATAAAAAGAACAAATATTCGAGTTCAACACACATATTTGCCCTTGCCGGGATTCGAACGGGGACTGCCTGTTCAGTAGGCAGCTGGAGCTGGACTAACACTGCGTCAACCGCGTCGTCAAAAATCAAAATGTCTAAATAAATAAATATGTCAATTGCAAACACGTGTTAGAATTGGGAAATACTACTATGTAAATTCAGAAGCCATTTGGAATAGGGTTCGTATACTGCAATAAACAATCAGATTGTGTCAATGTAACACGAATGAAAAGTTATTCATATTGTTTTTTTTTCATTCGTCCTTGCCATTTTGCAGTACCAATAAGTTATGTCGAGTCGTGACGTCCTCGCAAAATACTTGCGAGTAAAACAATAAACGCATCTAAACGGAAATCGAATGAAATTAGTTTCTTATTTTGGCCTACTATTAAAATTTTAATAAAATATCTCGTCTTATATATATTTTGTTATAGGTATCTTGGGTTTTGTAATGATGTTTGCAGTAAAATCTGGTCAAGCATCGCCGATGTGCGGTTCAATATCTCGGCGAGTGACAGGCTCCGCCATATTGGTGGCATTAAATCAAGTCGGCGAAGTGTCACGACGCCGTAAGCGATCGGGTGTCAGCCCGTCTAGAAATAAAAGCAAGAAAATTTTTCACTAGTTGAGTGGTTTGCTCTGTAAGGCATGCCATGAAATTTGTCTCGTTCGCCACTCTCGCTCCTTTATCTTTTTCTCATTTTATATAAGACTTTATAAGAGATATTCCGACGTCGGGTTCTTTAAAGCGCAATAAGGGGGTTTATTAAGGCGGTGAGGCACCAATTGGTTGGCATAGATAAGCTGCCAAGTTTACAGTAGTTGAATTAGTAAAACCTAATAAATTGAGGATATTAACCAAAGAATGTAAGTATAGTGGCACTAGAAACAGCTTTCATATGGCAATAATGAGCATACGTCATATGTTTGCATTATTAAACGTCATAGCAATTTGTCAAGGATTTGTCATTAACGAAATTCAAAACATTGTTTACCGGAACGCTGATCAATCGTTCGTTCTTCTTGCGAAATAAATACTGAATCCTATTGAAAAAACTTGACTATCATCACTGTGGATAGTTTTGGCTTTATTATGCAAAAATTACTTGAGCGGAATATTTAGTTCTGTTTTCTCTTTGTGTACATCAGTGACTTTCAACGTCGGTTACCAAAAATTGGCAGTTGCCAGTAAAATAAATTAGTATCACTAAAAAATCGCAATATGGCGTGGCTTGTAAAACTCCCTGTGGGGCTATACTCAATGTTAACATTTTGGACTTGCAACAAAATCAACATATTGTGAATAGTTAGTTTATGGTTCTGAAGAGTGCATTGATTCCAACAAGATATATCTTGTAAAAATAAATTAGACACTATTTTAAGTAATAAACTGAAATACCATACACGGCATTTTACACTTCTGTGGGTACGACAGACCCAAGTTGGCTTACTTTCACATCTAAAACCTAAAAAATAGGCATCGATTGTTGATAAGTTTTGCATGTCACTTCACAGACTAAATTTTATTAAATTAATAGTTTGCTGTTAACTTTAAAAACTTATTATTATTAAGATATAATATAATTCCGCGAGATTATACGTATGGGAAGCGACATCGATACCTCGCCGCGTCGGGTTTCGCGCGGTCACTGCCGGCCGCAAGACACCGCCGTTCCTTTTACAACTACAAGCAGGGGAATACTACCTAAGGGTTTGTGTATGTGAATATTTGCTATTTGGAAGATTAAAACGTTATCCTAGCTGAATCCTGGATGTAAGACTTAGTCGGCCGTAAGGATTCCGCGTTCCTAGTATTACAACTACATTCGCCAGGGAATACAACGTTAGGGTTTTTGTGGAGTAGTAGGTAAGCGGGAATATTTCCTATTTGGAAGATTATAACGTTAACCAAGGTAGCCAGGAGTTGGATCTGTAGTTCCCAAATGTTCCCATATAACTCGAGAATCTCGAATGTAAAACTTAAGATTCGCGCGATCGACGGCCGCATCGCAAGGGAATACGACTTAGTGGTCTTTTGACAAATCTTTCTAACTTACCGAATAACTTACAATTCTGTTTACACGTTGCTTCATCTTTAACATGCGGTAATGTTAAGAGGCATTACGTAGATGTACTTCCAATATTTTGATTTGCCGGGGTGTTAACATGACCACAGTGTGCTGCTCTCAGCCGCACTGCCAAAATTGGGTTTGCAAGATATCATAATCAGCTTTGATGCTGTTACATGATACATTCAGTTTAATACGTGGCTGTGATCTAAATCGGTCAGAATGACAACAAAATCAGCATTTGATTACTTGTAAGATAAAATAAACTTTATTCCTATTCACTGGACTACCCAACCTATTCAAAACCAATTTCATCGAGGATAATAATCAAAATATACTAAATGTGTCTCTTGTACATAGTTGGAAGGATCAAGCCAAATTTTCGGCAAACTTTGAAATAAAAACAGCTCCATCGTACTTGATATCCAATATTTCAATAAGGCTCCAACTTTTGGGCAAAGAAAATGGAGAGGCGAAAAATTACATTACGAAGGTCCTAAAGAAATTGAGGTTTTCTATTCAATAGCGAACATATAAATGTAAGGAGATATCTATCGGTCATGTATTGGTATCGTCTTGGGTTAGTTTCTACTTCTTCTGCTTAGTTTTCAATAGATACGCACAATATAGATGTATATATATATTTGAGCTATATTAGTATAAATGCTCTGCAATCTGCATCCCCGAACTGTCGAATACATACTAATTCAGATTGCAAGAAGCCTTTAGTAAAACTGTATTAATTTAACAGTACATTTGCTTTAATACAACGATACTAATTGCACGGGATTTCAAAAGCAATATGAATGCTCGATTATCTACTAAACTTATTATCTATTCCGCATACTAAATTACACGATCGGTTGGTTTTATGGTTCTAATCTCCAATTAATGGATCTGAGTTTGTTTCTAAACAATCTGCGAAAGAAGCCAGAATAGCTACGAATATATTTGGCAATTACATAATAAAGACGCACTCCATTTTGTCTATTATCTTATAGAATATTATAAAAGCCCGCGCGTAATTCGTAAGATATTCCGCGCGCAGCTCCCTGAACGTTTAATATTGGATAAAATACACCCTAACGTTCCACGTATTCCCCCGTTGTTCATATCGGCATGTTATTCAGATTATACACGAAAATTTCAATGCTTTCTACTAAATTACAGCTCACGGAACTTTTACTTAATGTCGCCGAACATACCGCAGCGCAGTGAAGCGCGCTTCGGCGGCGTGGGCGACGTACCTATATCATACCATGGGTCGGTTAAAATTTCACATGCGATACTATTGCATAGATAAATAAGTTAGTGTTTAAAATAAGTGTTTAATAATAAAATAATACGGAAGATTGTTGAAACGATAATAACTAGGCATTATGCTAACACGTTAAAGCCACCCTATTTTCCCGGCAACTCACTTAGATACTGTTATTATACATGAAAAATTACAACACATTAGGCGACTCCGTCTTAAATTGTTAGAGAATGGATTTCCCTAAGCAAATACGCTCGTCTCATTATTCTAAACAACGAATAAATTTACCAGGGGAAAACAAAACAATTGTATTCATTTTGAGCGACTGCGGTTGCTGCATTACTTGATCATATTTTTTATTCCCGTTTCCTTTTATGTTGTTTCTGCACAATAATAACAAAATACGTTTGCGATTGTGAAATACAGTAAAGCGAATTCGTGTTGGACTCGATTGCGAATGTACAAAAAAAGCGTCAAATAACAACAGTCAGCGTTTTGGACGGTGTCCTTTAATTAGATTCGAACCGGGCATAACCGGCTTATTGCGGCTTAGGCCGGTCCGCCGTGGACGGCCGTGCCACTGCAAAAATGACCAACTAATTGGCTTAGAACATTGTATGTAAACCATTTCAATATCCAATATCCAGTTAACTGGTGTTTCGTTAAAGATAAAGAGCGGATGCGCCAGCCCTCAGTTATCTGTTGCCGTATCCGGGCCATTTTGCCCGCACATGTTTCAATTCAAATCTTTTTGCTTTTTCATTCTGTTAGTTTTTGACTTTTTAGCTCCAGTGACGATTAATGGGGTTGAATTTGGTTTTTTAAGCTAACCAAATAATCAAACGCAATCATAACTGCTGACAGTTGTACCTACCCGAGCGTAACAACTGACTACATGCATATAGACTAAACTATTTAGAAACAGTATGAACTGCATGAAATTATTTAATAAAAACAATCTGTTGACAATCGATGATCATGATTAAATGTATAATTTTATTACCAATCTTTGAATTTTAATAAATATCATTTATAAAAGGTTTGCATTTTTCGGGACTTCAATACAAGACTATCTGATCATACGCTACGTAAGCCAGTTAAGCGTCAAATTAAGGCTTATATGAATGGAATAAAATACCGAATCCACCATTTACACTCATAGTAACAAAATTACGGGAAAACGCAACAAGGTTCGAATAATCCCCGCAATCCAGCGCATTCGCCGCATTGTTGTTCCGCCTAAGTCAGACTAAGTTTAATTTAAATGTGTGGTGTCGAAAGCTAGTACGTACCACAAGACGACTCGCTTCCGACGGGCTCCACGACTGGCTCCGGAAAGTCCGGAAGTGTTCGTAGCGCACTCTTACAGCAGTAAATGTTCACTTCGTTTTATGGTCTAAGCTGGACATTATGTTATGATCGTTAAGAGGAGTACATTAAATTCAAACTGCAGGGTTTTAGGACTTAGTTCACGGTAGGCAGATTGAAACGTTCCGATCAGAGAATAGACCGTGTCTCTGTGCTTATGCCATGGTACCAACCTTGTAGTGCGGTTGAAACACTTGAAACTAATTATATTTATAGGAAATTATATGTCAGGAAGGCCGCGGCTTGTTTTGAATTCGTATGGGGACGCATAGCTGTGAGTAGATCCGTAATTTTCGGGGGTTTTAATGGTGGTAACGAAGATACGGTGGTTAACTATTTAAACTTAATTCCCACACACTTTTGCTACTTCATTGCTGTAACTTAGGCTCAATTCGTTAATACTAACCAGACATGTAAAGATCACGTACAATCGCCATATCGCAGCAAATATGTTCCGATCCATTTTATAAAATCAGGCATTTGTAATAAAACTTCACCGATCCTCATTTTTGCGGAGTTCTCATTTAGCTCATAACATTTGGCAAAGCAGATACGAGTCCCGAGACAAATATTTACATGTCGCGAACCTTTGAAAAATAGATATTATACGCTGGATCGGTCGCAGGAACAAAATGTTTGTGAGTCAGGTAGTGTTCAGGAACCGTCAAACGCCGACATTTACGTAAGTTAAGCTGCATAATGTTATTATTGAGCGAGCTCCACATTTTAGATTTCAGATTTCATTTATTCACCATAAAGTTGCATGGTCATTACATGTTATGTCAAAGTACATATTCATAAAATAATAATAATATTTAATAATTAATAATAATCATTAATTACTGGAAATCTACGATGTTAATGTTGATGTTCAAAAATTTTGATACAGAGTAAAATACATTTTTCTTGAAATACATTGGTATTTTTTTCTTAAAGCTATTACCATTAATTAAGCCTATTAATGTTGTGTTGACAATTATTGTAGTTAAACGACACGATTAGACCGCAAAGTTCAACTAAGTATTTACCATTTTTTTACCGTCATTTTAATCCAAAAACCTCCACTTTGACTGTGCTCAAAAGGAATTAATCACGCCTTATACAAAGTACCAGAACCTTCATCAGCCTTCAGTATAGAATCGAAATCGTACTTATTACTTATAAATACACAAGTGTATCGAGTGTTTTCAAGGCTTGCAGATTTATATTCCCTTTGACACTAAAAGTCTAGACGGGTTGATTGACGTGCTTAATAAAAAATCGATTAAAAAATAAATTGACCGAAATGTTAAAACCAACAAAATTAATGTTATGCTCCGATAATGCAGAAGCTGTTTAGAGGATTGTGTGAATGGGAGCTTCGGCTCGAGATGGTGGAGTCGGACGGAGCAAAATCGTCGAGTCACCCCGGGAAAGCTTTCGCGTGTTACCGGCCTATAACTAACTTCACAACAGCCTCATCAGTAACTTGAAGGGTTATTGACTAGTTTTTAGGGTTACGTAATACCCAAAGGGTAACAACGGAACCATTACTAAGACTCCAATGCCCGTATGTCTGTATATCACCAGGCTGTATCTCACGTGAGATCGTCGATTTTTACAGATGATGTAATTCTGTTTCCGCAATAACAACAAATACATAAAAACAGAATAAAATAAATATTTAAGTCATTGTTTTATTTCATGGTACGAAACCCTTCGTGCCAAAGTACGACTCGCACTTAGCCGATTTTCTTATTAGTTGTTGAATGTAGGAGTACTAAGTATTTATAGCTGTAGACTATGAATATAGGTATATAATTAGTGAGTAACATACATACTGTAGCGATTCACATGTTCTCGTCATGTGTACGCCATCATATAAACATATATCACCATCGTAAGACTCACATCATCATTATCATCAACAAATTTCCAACACATTAGCATCACATTCCGCCAGCTAATACTAAAATCATCACTTAATAATTATAATACAATACAAATGCCTAACAGAAGTAACAGTATGAATGTTTACGAAAGCAAGTAAAAATATTCCTATAACTAAACATTCTACCACTTTAAAAATAGCAAGCTGCTATTCACAAAAGTTGCCAACAAAAGGATTGAGCTTTATTTTAGACTGAATAAGGATCAAAATTTCATATACAGCGCTTAGTGGGAGGAATCTCATCGGTCACGTGCGCGTCATCTGAAATGTCCAGAATGACCAGGAAGGGGACACAGTAGTTTAACAGTACAGTAGGTAGGCAGTCATGAAACAGACAGTAGGGTTGTTTACGGGGATAGTTACGAAGGTCGGGGAATATTGGTATAAAAGGGGACGGATTTTATAGATTTCATTCTTTCTTACTTGCGACTTCGACTGGGTAACATTATTGTCTGGCACTAAGGTATTAAATTTAATTTTAAGGGGAATTTCTGTTGGAATTTAGATTGTTTTTCGGGATTATAATTATTCATTGAAATTTATTGGGATTTTGTTGTTTGAAAGCTATTAAGCTTAATTACATGCCAGAAATAGTGTTTTGGTACATGGTTGCCAGATGAAAGATATTTAACCTTGCGGCTGTTAAACGAATATCTTTCAGACTCTTCTAGTTTTATCCGGGTTAGACGTCCCGGACACTTGCCATTTACAAGTGCAGTGATCAGTCTACAGATCTAGAGTAATCTATCTGGTGAACGCAAGGTCCACAGGTTGGGCAAGTGGGATTTCCACACTTGTTGAAATCAGATGGACCTCCAGGTTTGGTCTCATATACATATATATTTATATATTTGCATTATCTACACATATTAGGGCGGGTTACTCTGCGCTTCCGGCGTTTCTTCAGCCGCGTAGGGGGGACCCAATTACACGGATTCTAGTCCAACCTCGGGTTAATCTCCCGAATTTATAGTTTAGCTTACCTAGGTTCCATACACGTTTAAATGTAAATATGAGGTTTAGGCCTCTAGTATTGGTGGTGCTAGCTAGGGCAAACAGGGGTATGGTGTTAGGTACACTTTAATAGGAATATTAGAACGGGGTTTTTTTTATCTTCCGAGCAATCGGCCATTCATCATTAACTAACATAACATCTATTCAAATTATTTTAATCTCGTCAGATACAGTAAATGCAGATGCTAACCTACTGTTTTATTAATGTTTATGACTCGGGTTGTCAGTAGTGAAAAACAAAATCTAGTAACAATTTATAAGGAAGGGAATAGAGAAATCTGTTATTTAAACCTTTCAGATATTCATAACCATTAATTTTACACAGATATTTGTAGAAACGATTAGATAATTTTACCGATTATGATTTAAAATTTGGTAAAGTAATGTACTTATATCAGACAACGGTAGTATTAAGATGGCAACACTGAAGATAAGTCAACTAAGTCAAGTCAAATCAGCTGAGAAATGACAATTCACCCTTCCAAAGAACAGAAAAGAATTTCGATTTTGTTATTATTGTTGATAAGGATATTCTATTATGGATAGTTGTTTAGTATGTCTAGAAATGAAAAACAAATCATTCCTTTTGCTGGATCTGGTGTCTGGAGTGTAGACTGCTAAGAATGGCCTAGGACATTAAGCAACAATAGTGGAAGTTGTTTGTTCTTGTTTATACATTACAGATCTCAGAACTAAAGTAATTTATATCACAAGGGTTGAGAGTAATTTCCTTTATCAGAATGAGTCGGTCGAGAGTTGAAAGATACTCCGAACGGGCACAATAGTCTTCATGATTTCAAGGGTATATTACATTTATGAATATGGTCAAACGAAAAACCAAGTTCTACAACTCAGTTGCATAAAATGAATGGAATGGGAATTCATTTAGTTCACGAGTGAAGAAAATTCGTGTTGTTTAATAACAAATATAGATAGTAAAGATTCATAGATTCTAGATAGATCCGGGAGAGATCTTTACCCTAAAAGAGCCCGAAGGCCAATAAAAGATTATATCTGGCAATCATACGGCATCCAGAGAACATGGGTTTGGTGATATTTAAAATAACACACCAAACAGATTTAACAGAAATTTGTTTTATTTTCCGAGGAACGATTTTCCCTCAATATGTACACATGAAGTAACCATGTTTTTACCCGATTGCCCATGTCATTAGACATGATGGTAGCCGCCATTATTTAACAAAACTAAATATTTTTGGGAGAATGAGATGATAGCATTACAATATAACACAGTCTAATGATAATATTTTGTATGCGGTCGAAGCATTTCAATAAAACTCAGAATTCTATTGACCAACCAATTACTTCTTGTTTAGACCTAGTCTACTTTAGAATATCATACTGGAACTTACTAAAAGTATGAAATCCATACCATTATTCCATATTAATTTATCATACTAAAATTATTTAATTTGGTCAAACATGAAAACTTAAGATTCATTAAATTTATAATAAAACCTTATATTTTCAGTAACTTCAATTTATTCATAGATTAGTTATGTAGTGTAGTTTCATAAAGTACAAAATTACTTGTCTACTAAACATTCCTGGAACAGACATGCAATTCCAAGAAAACAGTCTAAATTATATTTCATCTCAGAAATCTAATAATATTTGGTTTTGATTCATATATTTTCTAATATATCTATAACTTACTTGTGGACTGAATGAGTTTTATATTTCATTTAGAAATGATATAACTAATATTTAATAAAAGTAGAATACCCCATACTGAATCATGTTATAAGAGCTGTAGATATTTTTGAAGGCTGGACTACATAGGAAGTAACAGTTTATATTTTGAGGATAAATAGCATTAAGTTAAGTTAGAAATTTAATTTAGTACAAAGAACCAAGGTAGCAGTAGGATAGGAGAAGCTTGCATTAAATAAGTAAGAGAATACACATTTATTTGGTAATACATGGTAGCATAGCACAGTATATGGGTACGGAAGCACTTGGCGACACATCACGGTTAGATTTCTCTTAAAAGAGCTTGAGTTACTACTTCAACGTGGGTTCCTGTCATCTAGACGTTCACAACGGTTAAACCGATCACTTTTTTTTGGCCATTAGTTATAAGAAATGTTCAGCTCAACTGTATAAAGATCCTTTCATATCTAGGTTTGGTTAGTTGTAGGTTCTGGAAGGCTAGGTAGTCGTTGAAGGGTTTCCTTAGGGTTTTGTTGTAGGAGTAGAGGTTGGAGTTGAGGGTGAAGCAGGCGTAGGGCCAGGAGGTTTATTTAGCAGTTAGGGCTTAGCATACATTACGATTGGTGGTCCCGTGACTCAGGATAACTTTCGAGTTGAAGTACGTAGCTAGTAGGCATTACAATTTGGTGCTCGTTCCCAGGATGTATTTATTTAGCAGATAGGGTTAGTAGGTGTTACAATTAGTGCCGTTGACCGAGGATTTGTTCAATTGCTGTTCATCGTGTGGTTCCATGTCTTGTTGTCTCCTTGCGTTTGTAGTTCGACAATTGTCTTTCATTTTGTTATTTTGCCATGGAATTTTAGTGGAGTCGCTACTGGCGGTTTTATTGAAGGGATCTTTAAACATTTGAGCTTTGAATTATGAGACCCTCAAGGGTACAATTGTTGGCGTGAGAGCGGAAAGGAGAATTTAGCCGTGATGGGTGTTGTGCACGTCGTCATGAAACATATTTTGTTGCATATTTATACACAAATTATAGTGAATAGAGTAGTTTCTTGATATAACACACGATATCCTTCTTATTTCACATAGTAATAGTACCTGAAACAAAAAACTTATATTAGAACAACGTGATTTTGTTTTCAATAGATATGATACATAATAATTAATTGACAGTTGACGTTTTGACAGTTCATTCAGGTATGGGATTATTTGAGATACAATTAAAATCGTTACGTTTGTGTTAACACTTCACAAAGCTAATTTTAATATTGATTAATAATTAAATAGGTGGTTTATTTAAGTTCTAGATAATCATTTATGTTACATAAAATAATAATATCAAGTAATCATTTACTTACTTTAGTTTCAATCAGATACGTAGACAACTTTACTCAATATGTTCGTATTATTAATATAACATAAGATTTAGATATTTAGGGATACATTTAATATTATTTATGCATTATTTACATAATTGGGAAAAATAATAATAGGTAATTCATTTTTAAAGTAAAAACATAATCAAGGCCGAGTGAACAAAACGCCTTCTGAGCAGGTTGATTTGACAAGTGACAGGTGTCATCGCTTTAATCGCTTATTAGTAAATGATTATATCGAGATGGGATGATTATTTAAATAAATTTTATTTTAATATAGGTATAAAGTCGGAATGTTGTAGGAAATTAGTTAAGTGAGGTAGAATAGAGATGTCATTGTTCTTGACTACAGGAAATATGAGTTTGTGAAGATTTATTTTTACATCAGTTATTAGTTCAAGTTGTGTTGAAAATTAATTATGAAACTAAAGTTAAGTCATGAGAGTACTAAGGATTTATTATTTGGGGGGGCGAGGGTTTATTTATAGACTTTAGTTCAGTGTAGGAAATGTTTCACAATGAGATCTGATAAATATGATCCTAGCTACAATGTTAACCTTTGTATAAGGCTTCTAACTACAATATTAAGTTATTAATCTTTTAGCTTATTATAAGGCTTATTAGAAACATTAAATGTAATCTTTATAAGGGAAAATAGGAGTGTTAGTGATTACATAACTCGGGGGGCGATCTCCTTTGAATTTTCTTTTAACACATAATGAAACAAATGAAATGAAAGTAATTTTATTAAATAATTTTGGTACATTTATGGCTTATAGATTATCATTATAATGACTTACATATATGTTCACATGTAGTATAAGAATATAACCACAGAATCAGAAGGGAAAGGAAAGCAGTTTAACTTTAATTTTTTTTGAGCGAAGTAAATATGTCTGTATTGTTACCATCAAATTTTATTAAGGTATTCAGTTCCATTAAGTGGTCCTATATATTTAAGTAAATAAATATACATCTTCAGTCAAGTTTTATTATGCATTAGTCATGATACTCAGGTTTTATTTTAGATTTATAATAGATTTTGTGTGGAGGTTGCCGTTGAAATCCAAAAATCTGGAACATAAAAAAAAAAATATTATTGAATCAAGTTAGATTAAATGTTATTTGTTAATAAACAAAGGTACAGCTATTATACAGTACATCTACATACTTTACTTTGAAATATAAACATTTATAACAGTAGTTCAGGAAAATAAATTTAGTTCATAAATAAGCTGCTCGTCTTCAAATGAAATGAAAATTGTAATCAGGTGATGGAAACAGACTTGAGAAAATGATAGGATGAAGACAAGAAGAGAATTAGCAGTAATAACCGGAAGAAATAAATTAAACTTATATCCAAACAAGAACTGTTTTTGAGCGAAGTCATTTCCATGAAAATTTGCATGAAGATATTTTTAAACAACTAAGTTCTTTTTTAAGTTGAAACAATAGTACAGTAAGATAAATGAAATAACCTTGTAAAGAAGTTCCAATAAGTTGCAGCAGCAGAAGTAGAGAGTTCATGCCATCCTTCATAACTTTTGCAACAATCAAGATTAATTTGTACTGAAGAAGTTGTCAAGATTTACGAGTAGAGTCTGGAAATAGAACACAGAAGATATTAGAATCAAGAAAAGAGCAAAATTTGACGTACAGAAGATTCAAGACTTATTTTATAAACAAACGCAGTTAAAACTCTTGTTAACTTACATTCTGTTAGTCTGTTTCAGGTGGCGCAGAGTTCGACTTCATTGTTTGTTTAATTATCCGTAATTGCATGAATTTTGAGATATAACTTATAACCGTTGCGCGAAGGTTAACGTAACTGTTTTGATTCTGTAACAAAAACAAATTTTGATTGTAAACATACAACACGAATTTTCTTTACTCAATATTTTAGTCAGATCATAGTAACAAGCGTAGAAAATAGTTACCTTATTATCATAGAACCATTTTATCACAGTTTTCTTCATAACAATTCATTTTCTTGTTCATTATTCATCAGTTAGTAATTTAATTTCCAGTGCGTAGAATACATTAAGGTTATGAATTTTTTTTTTGACATTTGACATGTCATAAGACAGTGTTGCCAGGTTAAAGGGATACGATGACATAAATAGCAGACTATCATTAAGGTGTAGATTCACTTACCTAGTTCGTAAGATTTACGTAGCATATATAAAGAATAGTTAAATATATATTTACCTATATGTTATTTAATTAGACAACGTACAAGTATTTCCGTAATTTATTTATCAAAATCTAATATTCAATAGGGATATTAAGATAAGATCGATTAAGGTATCGATTACAGTCGATTTGTTTTAAAAGGCAATAGTGATGTCATAGTATAAGTCGTACCGCAGTATAAGTATTGTAAGTTAAGGTTCGAATATGGTTGTACGCAAATTTCACTAGAGGTCGTTAGTAGTATATTTCATCGAATGATTTGCGTAATGGTTCGATTCCATTAATACGTATTCTGAGGTTCTTTAATAAGTCGAAATTTGATAAGTTACATGGATGATTACGTAATGGTTCGATTCCATTAATACGTATTTTGAGTTCCTTTAATAAGTTGAAATTCGATAATTTTCAAAAGGGTAGTGAGAGGTAAATTGAATTGGGTGGATAAAATAATTAAGAATTTTATTAGAATATAAAAAAAAAAAAAAAAACGAAATGTGTGAAGTGGATAGACGATTTTATTATTTATATTAGAGAGTCTTTATTTTGATTTTAATGAAAGAAGTAAAGGGGAACTTGGGATATTTTAGAAAGATAAAGTAGTATGGATTTTGAATACATAATGGGTGATGTTCTTCTGACTAAGTCGATGCGGAAAAACGAATGTAGGAGCCTGTAATGCGATGTATGAGAGGATGAATGAATGGACTTTTTGAGTTGAATGTTGTCTGTATGTATTCAAGCTAAGTTCGAAAGTATTCGGATCCGAAAACGGGGGGCCTTCTATCTTTAGAGGTACGAACGGGAGTATTTTCTAAAGACATCAATTGGATTGCACATACTTAGAAGTTAGGCTTAGTAAATCGAAGTTTCGATTTAAGACCGATGTGCGGTAGTTTGTGCGAAACAATACTCTACAGGGCCTACGGGCTAACCTTCTACGAGCACGGGCAGGAACGTGCAGGTTTCACACACACCCATGTCGACGAATAGATAGGCCAACTGTATATTTTTAAAGGAAAAGGAATTGTGGGTAGTTTTGTCCAGGATAAAACTAAATTGGTATATTTGTAAGAGTTTCTGGTATAATATTGTTTCAGCATAATTTTGAAATGAAACATTTTTACACAATTCGACTAGTAAGTCTATAGTCTTACAAGAAAAAAAAAAAAGAACACAATTGTATGATTATAGAGCTGAAATTGGCTTGTTTATTCTTGATGTGATACACGCACCAATAAGGAGAGTCACATGTGTTTTTGGAGAAGAATTTGAAATCGGAATCAGTTATTGAATTGAAGTAAGGATGAATATTCAGTATCTGTACCAAAGATCTTGCTATGTTGTCTGAGGAGAGTTTTGTCAATTCATCGAAGAATTCGTACAATGTGAATTCGCAAATGAGGCTGAGCAATGGGCAGGTCAAGTTTGAGGTGTTTAGGCAAAATCGAGCTAATAGGGCTTGTTTGACTCACAACCAAACACTTCTTACGATGTGGTCGAGATTTGGAGAAATATATTCACGATTCAATGATATTATTCTATGGTTTGAATTCTGATTTATTACACAAGTGACTTTCCAAGTATTGGTTTAAATACACACACACTTAAGGGTACGAATACTGACGGAATTAGAATATCCAAGATTATCACAAAATGTTATTTGCTTTAAGAATAATTTGTCATATATATATATATATATATTTTTAATTGTTTTTACAATTTAATAAGGGAATGCGAAGTTCTACGTTATTTGACGATGTCAATCCACTTCAAACTTTCGCAGGGGGGCGGTTGTAGCGATTCACATGTTCTCGTCATGTGTACGCCATCATATAAACATATATCACCATCGTAAGACTCACATCATCATTATCATCAACAAATTTCCAACACATTAGCATCACATTCCGCCAGCTAATACTAAAATCATCACTTAATAATTATAATACAATACAAATGCCTAACAGAAGTAACAGTATGAATGTTTACGAAAGCAAGTAAAAATATTCCTATAACTAAACATTCTACCACTTTAAAAATAGCAAGCTGCTATTCACAAAAGTTGCCAACAAAAGGATTGAGCTTTATTTTAGACTGAATAAGGATCAAAATTTCATATACAGCGCTTAGTGGGAGGAATCTCATCGGTCACGTGCGCGTCATCTGAAATGTCCAGAATGACCAGGAAGGGGACACAGTAGTTTAACAGTACAGTAGGTAGGCAGTCATGAAACAGACAGTAGGGTTGTTTACGGGGATAGTTACGAAGGTCGGGGAATATTGGTATAAAAGGGGACGGATTTTATAGATTTCATTCTTTCTTACTTGCGACTTCGACTGGGTAACATTATTGTCTGGCACTAAGGTATTAAATTTAATTTTAAGGGGAATTTCTGTTGGAATTTAGATTGTTTTTCGGGATTATAATTATTCATTGAAATTTATTGGGATTTTGTTGTTTGAAAGCTATTAAGCTTAATTACATGCCAGAAATAGTGTTTTGGTACATGGTTGCCAGATGAAAGATATTTAACCTTGCGGCTGTTAAACGAATATCTTTCAGACTCTTCTAGTTTTATCCGGGTTAGACGTCCCGGACACTTGCCATTTACAAGTGCAGTGATCAGTCTACAGATCTAGAGTAATCTATCTGGTGAACGCAAGGTCCACAGGTTGGGCAAGTGGGATTTCCACACTTGTTGAAATCAGATGGACCTCCAGGTTTGGTCTCATATACATATATATTTATATATTTGCATTATCTACACATATTAGGGCGGGTTACTCTGCGCTTCCGGCGTTTCTTCAGCCGCGTAGGGGGGACCCAATTACACGGATTCTAGTCCAACCTCGGGTTAATCTCCCGAATTTATAGTTTAGCTTACCTAGGTTCCATACACGTTTAAATGTAAATATGAGGTTTAGGCCTCTAGTATTGGTGGTGCTAGCTAGGGCAAACAGGGGTATGGTGTTAGGTACACTTTAATAGGAATATTAGAACGGGGTTTTTTTTATCTTCCGAGCAATCGGCCATTCATCATTAACTAACATAACATCTATTCAAATTATTTTAATCTCGTCAGATACAGTAAATGCAGATGCTAACCTACTGTTTTATTAATGTTTATGACTCGGGTTGTCAGTAGTGAAAAACAAAATCTAGTAACAATTTATAAGGAAGGGAATAGAGAAATCTGTTATTTAAACCTTTCAGATATTCATAACCATTAATTTTACACAGATATTTGTAGAAACGATTAGATAATTTTACCGATTATGATTTAAAATTTGGTAAAGTAATGTACTTATATCAGACAACGGTAGTATTAAGATGGCAACACTGAAGATAAGTCAACTAAGTCAAGTCAAATCAGCTGAGAAATGACAATTCACCCTTCCAAAGAACAGAAAAGAATTTCGATTTTGTTATTATTGTTGATAAGGATATTCTATTATGGATAGTTGTTTAGTATGTCTAGAAATGAAAAACAAATCATTCCTTTTGCTGGATCTGGTGTCTGGAGTGTAGACTGCTAAGAATGGCCTAGGACATTAAGCAACAATAGTGGAAGTTGTTTGTTCTTGTTTATACATTACAGATCTCAGAACTAAAGTAATTTATATCACAAGGGTTGAGAGTAATTTCCTTTATCAGAATGAGTCGGTCGAGAGTTGAAAGATACTCCGAACGGGCACAATAGTCTTCATGATTTCAAGGGTATATTACATTTATGAATATGGTCAAACGAAAAACCAAGTTCTACAACTCAGTTGCATAAAATGAATGGAATGGGAATTCATTTAGTTCACGAGTGAAGAAAATTCGTGTTGTTTAATAACAAATATAGATAGTAAAGATTCATAGATTCTAGATAGATCCGGGAGAGATCTTTACCCTAAAAGAGCCCGAAGGCCAATAAAAGATTATATCTGGCAATCATACGGCATCCAGAGAACATGGGTTTGGTGATATTTAAAATAACACACCAAACAGATTTAACAGAAATTTGTTTTATTTTCCGAGGAACGATTTTCCCTCAATATGTACACATGAAGTAACCATGTTTTTACCCGATTGCCCATGTCATTAGACATGATGGTAGCCGCCATTATTTAACAAAACTAAATATTTTTGGGAGAATGAGATGATAGCATTACAATATAACACAGTCTAATGATAATATTTTGTATGCGGTCGAAGCATTTCAATAAAACTCAGAATTCTATTGACCAACCAATTACTTCTTGTTTAGACCTAGTCTACTTTAGAATATCATACTGGAACTTACTAAAAGTATGAAATCCATACCATTATTCCATATTAATTTATCATACTAAAATTATTTAATTTGGTCAAACATGAAAACTTAAGATTCATTAAATTTATAATAAAACCTTATATTTTCAGTAACTTCAATTTATTCATAGATTAGTTATGTAGTGTAGTTTCATAAAGTACAAAATTACTTGTCTACTAAACATTCCTGGAACAGACATGCAATTCCAAGAAAACAGTCTAAATTATATTTCATCTCAGAAATCTAATAATATTTGGTTTTGATTCATATATTTTCTAATATATCTATAACTTACTTGTGGACTGAATGAGTTTTATATTTCATTTAGAAATGATATAACTAATATTTAATAAAAGTAGAATACCCCATACTGAATCATGTTATAAGAGCTGTAGATATTTTTGAAGGCTGGACTACATAGGAAGTAACAGTTTATATTTTGAGGATAAATAGCATTAAGTTAAGTTAGAAATTTAATTTAGTACAAAGAACCAAGGTAGCAGTAGGATAGGAGAAGCTTGCATTAAATAAGTAAGAGAATACACATTTATTTGGTAATACATGGTAGCATAGCACAGTATATGGGTACGGAAGCACTTGGCGACACATCACGGTTAGATTTCTCTTAAAAGAGCTTGAGTTACTACTTCAACGTGGGTTCCTGTCATCTAGACGTTCACAACGGTTAAACCGATCACTTTTTTTTGGCCATTAGTTATAAGAAATGTTCAGCTCAACTGTATAAAGATCCTTTCATATCTAGGTTTGGTTAGTTGTAGGTTCTGGAAGGCTAGGTAGTCGTTGAAGGGTTTCCTTAGGGTTTTGTTGTAGGAGTAGAGGTTGGAGTTGAGGGTGAAGCAGGCGTAGGGCCAGGAGGTTTATTTAGCAGTTAGGGCTTAGCATACATTACGATTGGTGGTCCCGTGACTCAGGATAACTTTCGAGTTGAAGTACGTAGCTAGTAGGCATTACAATTTGGTGCTCGTTCCCAGGATGTATTTATTTAGCAGATAGGTTTATAGGTATTACAATACGCATACATAATATGTATATATATATTTTTTTATTTCAATAAAGCAATTACTTATATTATTCATTTCTTAGTTAAATACGCATCTGAGAAAACTGCACGGTTTCTGCATATACGTTGGCCATGCGGAATGCAACTGCTTACTGTCCATGAGCCATCACATTGGCACAGTAAATAGCACGCTACGACTACAGGCAGGCGTAATACGTTTATCTATACAACGTTACTTTATTTAAGTAATCCATTTGTTAGTTTAGTTGTCTACTAGCACGCTAGTGGTACGTGTTCGGAACGCAAGACGACAGGGCAGCCATACTTACACATGAGGGCCATATTGACAAACATGGAGGTTTGCATGCAAACTAATAACTATTATTCCTCGAACGCTGGCATTTAATGTTTTTTAGAGATTTAGCCCCTGATGAAAAAGAGGGGGGTTTATAAGTTTAACGTGGTATCTAATTAACTATTTAATCGGTGTATCTGTCTTCTGTCTGTGGCTTCATAGTGCCGAAACTGATTGATTTGCGTTTGATTTGAGCGTGGTTTTTCGATAGAAAGTATTTTGTCCGTCAAAATGGTTCTTAGTTCTTAGCTAATTTGTTGGGAATAAAGCTAGTTCTGTTGTGCTAAGTTTAAAAAATATGTGTGTTGTGTCGAGGCCGTTTTGAATGGCCACGACTGTGGGTAGAGATTGAGTCGTATAAGACCCGTGCATAAGCGCCCCGCCGCCGCCGCGCCGGTAAGAAGTCAATCCTGACACCTGCCATCGCTAAACATTTTATAACCTAAAATAAAGTATTCAGATGTCAGTTATTTATTAAGGATTGACTTCATGACGGCGGGGCAGTACAGGTATAAAAACAAAGTCTATCTTACCTATCCTGTTAATTTAAGGTCGCTTATCGACATTGGCTTTCCTATGATCCAAACGTTTCAACCTGCCTGACCGAAAAATCAAAATTCCTGTGGACATCACAGGAAATTTAGAATTGAAGTGTTGATCGAGTTTCCTTGGTTATCGTCCGCCGCGCCGCGCAGCCGCACCGGCGCCGCGTTCTAAATCTTTAATTAATGCCGCCTGCCTGTTTTCAATGACTTGACACAAAAATTACTTATCCATTTAGCGTTCGTTTGTTGACAGTCGTTTACCTGTGCATAAACCTAAATGGTTCGATACTTTACGTAACTAAGTACCTACTACTTATATAAAAGCACAGTAAGTATACTCGCTTTAATGTGTTCGATGAAAACATGTTTTAATGTGTTTGATGAAACTGAAGATTGGAAAGTGATTGAAACGTATTCTTATGGTATTTATGGAGTCATTTTGCGGTAGTAATGTATTATAATAGTATTATTTATTGTAAAATAATTGTACTACGGAAAGATCATTGTGTTAACGTATACGTTTAATGAACCAGCTAATGTAAAAGTAACTCAGGCAATCTTACGTTATTAATTTTAAGCGACTAATACGCTTCAATACCTAACCATTTGTTATTGTCTTTGTACCTAAGCTTACGTTTCACATAGTTTTTTTATAAAGCCAGTATGGTGACCTATTCTTGGGCATAGATTTCTCTTAGAATTACACCCGTTCCGTTAAAGAGCCACATCTGGTTTTGTTGTCAAGACTTCAAGTCTATCATCATCCCGCCTAACATAGACAGTATATTTATAATAACAAAGAATAGAATATTCTTAATTTGAATTTATACTGCGGATGTTAATGTTGTCGGACAGTGGTCGCGAGGATCGCTTTACACTGCAGCCGTAATTTACTTACCCGGTCGAGTCGCGTGCCGCCGCCACTACAAATAATTCATACGACCCGTCTAGTAATGGCCTTTTAGCTGCCCGACTAACTTCCAACCTAGTTAGCCCGATGCGGCTACAAACTAACCTATTAACGTACTCACTAAAACTTTTAAACCGAGATATTAATGCCGATACAAAGCGAAGCACGTGCTTGGAATGGCTCAGGTGCATTAGGTACCTATGTCAAAGGAGCACCCTATCGTTTGAAGTTTTTGTTATTCAACTTTGTTATGGATTGCCGAAGAAATGTCGCTGTTCACTTACAAAAGTGATGCAATCCTAGATTGTGTATACATATTAGACATACTTAAATGGAACAGTAGACGTGTATATTTCCGGGTTCGAATCCCGGCCAGGGCCAATATTTGTGTGATGAATTAAGTATATATGTATATGTAATTCAGTATATATTTATCTATATAAGAATCGTATATCGTCGTCTAGTATCCATAATACAAGCCTTCTTGTGCTTAATTTGGGACTAGATCGATTTGTGTGAGGTTATCTGTTATTATTATTAAACAAAAAAGACTATAACCTCTATACTACCTCTATATCACGTATATTTCAGTCGGTAGACCGTTACTCCGACACTCTTCCAGGCTGTTCAACAATAATTTCGCCACACATAATTCCGCCCGACTCCATCGTCAAGTTCCTTGTTTGGGACATGTTTAACTTCATTAAACATAATACGCGGTACTCACAACATACTCGTTTAAGTCCAATCTAAGTTGCGAGAGGACGAAGTTTACATGTGAATAAATTATATTATTATCATGCAGTGCAGGGCGGGTGTGAAACGTCGTCGACACGTAATGAACTCGATGCACGTAAATGCCTTTGAGTTGCGGAGTGTATAGGTACGAAGTTAGACTGTAGTTTGTGATTGTGGTAAATGAAACTGAGACAGTGAGATGATATAGCTGCTGCTGCGGCGTGGCCCCATTCCGCTTATAATCTAGCTGAGCTGAAAAATCAATCACGCAATCACTAAAACTTTAAGTGCAAAATGAGAAGAAAAGTGTGAAAATTACCTATGATTGATGTACCTAGCGGTTTGTATGTTTCTAAAATATCTATGACGGAGCACTCGCTGCTGTTTTACAAAACTGTAAATATAAGGTTGTGGTAACATTTTCCTATTCAATGCTTGTCATTGTTCCAATAGATGGTACCTTCAACCTTGATTATTAAAAAAATAGCAGGGCGTCAACTATTGGAATTATCAAACATTGGGACATTTACCTTAGACGTGATAAGTTACACGTAATGATAACCATAAATCACGTTAAGTTACTTTGTAATTTGAATAAGGTAACTACTTATTAATAAAGTGAAAGATAGTTGCGAAGTAAATTCGGGAAATAAATAACGAAACTGAAGGGAGAGCGCCGTCAGGCTCACTGCGCGGAGCCGACTTACTAAATAATTAACACGCTAATGGCCGCATCGCAAATAAACTCCAAATTATTGCACTCAAACTTCGCCGGCAACTACCAAATTATTACTGCTTATGAATGTAAGCATTTTAAATAAATTCATGTTTCTCTACAGCGTTATTAAACTTAGTCGGACCCGGAGTTCATTATTAGCGTAGATTAGCAGCGCACATAGAATATTATAGCAGCTTTGCGGAGCACACAGATTCTAACCATATAAAATACTATTTTAAGAAGCAACGTTATAATCGGACTCATGTTACATTTACTAGTATTACAAGACACGTCACTCCCGTTACATTACAACCGAATGCACTTCGTATTAATTAGCGTACCAGAAGCCGCAGGAAATAATTACAATTTCCGTTTGTTCGTAAACCATTGCCGGTCAGCGAGGGTTGCACCGCAACCTTGTTTATACGCAAGATGCAATCTACGGCCAAATTATTGTCTATTAACTGTAAGTCCTGCAGTGAGCGACCGCGCAATATTCCAATATCATCGCATAATACCACCAATTGAGATTGTTCCACCGCAAATTTACATAAACGTAGTCGGGAGCACGTGCTGCTAAAATTGTAATCATTTCTATTCGTTCTGTTATGAAATCGAACTTCGATCAACTTCGGTTAAAAGTTAACGTGTATAATATATGTTTTCATTTTGTTCTCACTGGTTCTTGCTCGAAAAAGCTCACCTCGTTTTTATTTTTCAGAAATTAAAATGGCGTCTGTTATTCCAAAGCTTACATTTTATATGCTTCCATTGTGACACATAACTGTATGTTTGAAGTAGGAATACTACAGTAATAGCATTAAAGAGCTTTAAGTATAGCCCACCATGCAATTGATAGCCAATGATACAGAGTTAGCTCGGCTCGCGTACAATCAAATATTCGAGCGCGCTAGAGCCGCGTCCACCGCCGCCACATGGTCAATTACTTGAAATAATTTTCATCTCAATGGAAATTGAACGGGCGAAGTTAGCCGAGCATTTCATTCGGTTCAGTCACTCATACTTCGCGTTTGAATACGCTCAGAGAAATGAATAACTTTAGTGCGTTTATGAATTTTTCATAGACCGTTCACGTTTGACACGTTAAGTGGAAGATGGATGTGTTTTCCTATTGTTTCTGTTTAAATTTTATATGAGACGGTCAAAACAGCGATCCGAGACTAAATCTCCGGCGGCCGGGGCGGGTAATGGCCCAAGTTGGGCTAAGCCGGGGAAGCCCCGCGAACGTGTGAGGAATGCGCCTCCACCCCGCCTTATTACATACGTGATTCTTATTTATATTATATTCGGAGGCTGCGAGGCTCTTCGATATCGGGGCGGGATTATCGCAATGCTGCCTTTTAGTGCTCTCGCCACTCCACAACTATTGAGTGACGCCGCGGGGAGATTAGCGCAACTTGTTACCTACTCGCTTTACTCCTCGGACCGTGCGTTCGAATGAAGGACATTCCATCAAGAATATTTTAGGCTCCTTTTCATAAAGTACTAACTAGATTTTGTCTATTTGATTGAAATCGTGAATCTGGTGAACTTTCTACGTCTCATTTAATACTATCCATACTTATAAAACATTATGTACCTAGATCCGTTAGTTTGCTTTGCGTTAATATGAATAAAACCTTTTCAGTTTAGAATATGAACGTAACATTAATACAATTAGATTATAATTCGGGTGATTATGAACTTGACGAAGTCAAATAACTCAGTATAATAAACGAAGAACATTAAGAGGAAATCGATAAAGTGTTAGTGCGAATCCTTATATTGGGGCTACGAGTATGTCCTGCGGGCCGGGAGTCCGGGAGTGGACCGGACGCGCTTCCGCCCAAAGAAAGCCGACAACTACTCAAACGTTCCTACTGAATCAGTATTATTGCATTGCCTTTTCCGATCAATCCGTTTAAACTTGGAAAACAAATTCGGTTGTCGAAAATAAAGGCTTCGCTGAAAGCGAATAGAAATTGATTCTTCAAACGGCGTCTTACCTTAGTAACTTATGATATTGGAGTACAACACAGGTACATACCTGGAAAAAATAAACGTTAATATTATTAAAATTGCTCACAAAATGTAACCATTAAAAGGCTCACGATATTTCCGGCGCTTTAAACATTTTTCCGCTTTAATTCCGAGGCATAAATCAAAACAATTATGGAACGCGCTACCTATTTATTTTCATATCCATGCATCATAATACCGCTCTAAACCAATTAAGCAAGACGTAGATACATGTGGTAGGAAAAACAAAACAACATAAATACAATTAAGGGAGTAATATCTGCCAAAATTATAACGACCCGTGTAATTACTCAAAATTAATGGTGAAATTAATACTTTAACCGTTGATGTTAATTATGGACTTATCTACTGCTGAATTATGAACAACTTCATTATAACCGTCTTTAATTTTACGTTTATTTGTTGTTGGGTGGTCATTATATGTAATAGAGAATTTGTATCATTAAAATTTATATTTTCTTGCTTAAATGCGCCTCGAATTTGATTTTGATAAACCTAAGTGTAAGCTTTAAACTAAAGAATCAATCGTTTAATACGGATACCGCGAGTCGTGCTACTGAACAACAGAATAAATGACAAAAGTATGAATTTAACAGACTTTTGATTCGCTTTCACATTTTTCCGGGAAAGTTCTTTCTGTTAAGAAATGTTTGCCGCTCCGGGGAAGCCGCTGAAAGGAATATCATGGTTCTATTTAAAATTTCCTCAAAGTAGACTGGCCGATTCGCACAGGGCATGAATGCGCAAGTCCCATTGCATCGCGCGAAATATTCAAGGCGTGTATTACAATTTACATAAACTCCGGCGACATTCGAGATGTATTAAGGAAATTTTCTTTTATGCCATATTCCGTAGAAATGCAGTTAAGACATTCCGGATATTAGAAATCAAATAACATGGCTTGGTTTTATTTTAAGTTGAGTCTGAAGATGCACTTGTTTTTACAATAGAAGTAATTCCTGCTGCTGCTCGTAATGATGAATCGCGAACCGACTCGAAACACGTCGAGTGATATTCGACATAAACGAAGTGAGTAAAGCTTTCTCATTTAATGGTATTTAAAAAGAAATTGATTTGATAATGCAGGGTATAATAAAATATAGAATTATTATTGAGAAGGCTCTATCGTCCATGATAGACATCAAACAAACCGCAGTCTTTGAGTGCGGTAATGCAATAGTTTCTTTGACATGATAACGACCTCCGCGAGCTCATATGAACTGAATACATTATATTTTCTCGCTGCTGCTACTGAGATCGGCGATCAATATCGAAATATAATATACTTGATTGATTTTTTGCAACTTCTCTATCTCTGCCCTAAAACAGTTGAACTATAACGATGTTATCGTAAGGAAACGTACTCATCGCGAATATTCAACTGTAATGTAGTAAAAACCGACCAAGTGCGAGTCGGACTCGCGCACTGAGGGTTCCGAACAAACACTTCCCATCTTAACTGGCCGGATTAAGTTAGCACCTGGTGTGTATGGCGCCGCATACAAATGAGGTGCAAAGTTAACGTAACTCACGTTTGTTGCATGGGAGCCCCACTTAAATGTTTATTTTATTCTGTTTTTAGTATTTGTTGTTATAGCGGCAACAGAAATACATCATGTGTGAAAATTTCAACCGTGATAGCTATTCACGGTT
This sequence comes from Apotomis capreana, assembly GCA_947623375.1. Lineage (NCBI taxonomy): Eukaryota > Metazoa > Arthropoda > Insecta > Lepidoptera > Tortricidae > Apotomis > Apotomis capreana. Next base: position 18,111,924 of record OX392512.1, read on the forward strand.
CATGAGATACAGCCTGGTGACAGACGGACAAACAGACAGACAGACGGACGGATAGCGGAGTCTTAGTAATAGGGTCCCGTTTTTTACCCTTTGGGTACGGAACCCTAATAAAAAAGATATGAAAATGACATGAAATTACAGGCGAGTGATGGTCGCGGTGAGAACCCTCCCTATAATTTCAGTACAAACGAAGCTCGAAAAGTGCAAATTGTTATACAAACGGCCGGTATTCACATTTAAAAATACGAAACAAACGACCTCGCAGCGCTTACGCCTAAGCTATGATAAGAGGAACACAACTTTTAATTGGATTTTTTGTGGATTATATTAATTAAAAAGACAAAACTTGACAGAAGTAAAGCCACAAAATAGGGCTTAATTTAATGACTTCGCTTGTTATTTGCCTGTTTCACGTAATTTTGACAAATATGGTTTATTTGGAATAACTCGGTTTATGATCATATTACGTAATGAAGCTTCTATTGACCTTTCACTGGAACATATTTATATGCGACGTACCTAACCTACAATAAATATTTTTCAAATGGAATTATTTTCCATTTAAATAAAGTACTTATTATTTTATTGCGTAAAGTACTTATTATGTTAAATATAATTGACCGAACGAGCGAAGCGTTTAAGCTTCGCCAAAATTTCTTTTGTATGTCCCGGTGTTGGATGTTTGGACTTCCGGCTATTCTCGCCTACAGGTCACATTTCTCAACCGACTCTCATGAAATTTTGTGAGTAGGTTCGATAAGTAAGTATATAATATTTTTTTGTTGATTCAGTTTTCGATTATTAAAATTGCGTTGACATGGGGTATGCGAACGTTAGAAAGTAATATTCAGCCAAATCGAAAAATTATTGTGAGGTCTATAGCTCACAAAGCCACTAGTTAATATTTACAACAAAATATGAGTTCCAGTTTTAATCTGAATTTATAATTCTGTATGAGCGCTAAAACGTTTTATTTGAATACTAAATTGCAGCACCACCGCCGGAATTCTCTTCTACAGCCCTCGCAGCATCAAAGACTCAACTTTGGCTTCTTTAACTTGAAAACTGCCTCAACTAGCGTATAATTACACAAGAAACATATTCATTTTACGCTTTTGACAGTTCTACTTATAAACATAGTATTTGACTATTTTTTTCTAGAATATTCATATTTTTTTTTCAACCTGCGATTTTTTATTTTTCTAGATCGACAAACTGTTCATGCATTTATTTTTATTATTCTGTTGAACTCAATGGATACAGTTAGGTTTATTTTTATTTTCATAAAAGTTCTGAAAAGTTTACGGTTTTAGAAAAAACACTAGTTACAAATATTAAATAGAGACGAAAAACCAAGCACTTCGGGTAACATAAATAGGCCAGTAAACCGGGAAAAAAGGTTTATACAGAAATGCGAATTGATAACGATTTGTAGATTATCGGGTAACGAAGGCAGCCGGTGGAAGCAAAGCTTTAATCTTACACAATCATAAATCCCGGACATAATGGGCGTGCGTCGGTGCGTGCCGCGACAATGCAGCACAATACACTTTATTGAGCACCCGTCGTCGATCCACTTGTTTGGCATTAAGCTCGCACTAAGCCGGTTTATTACGTTAATCGAAAGCAGATGCAGGCTGCTACAGAGCGATTACCTCCGTCTATCAGGTGCGGACGTGTAAACAATGCCGTGAGCCACAGACAGGCGAAATCTAATTTTCCACAAGCGGATTCTTAATCCTTAACCAAATATCAGGGAGATTATAAAAACTGCCGCATTAGCCGCGTCAGTCATCAGCAGAATGAATCATTACTTGAAGAGTGCGCCAGTGGCTCGTGTCAAAGAGCTTGTAGCTCAAAGGTCCTCGTACCTTGCCCCCGCCCCGCGGCGCCCCCGCCCGGCGCCGCGCCCGCAAGGAGGGGCTGATTGAAGGGCCACTCTAGCATCGGCCACCCGCTCGTTCACTCGCTTTCAAGGGTCGAAGCTGGATTATAGGGCGCCGAAGCCTGTGCCTTCATCAGATATGTATTCAAACGCCGAAAATTGTAGTCTGTCTGTAATTTCACCCCATTCAACAGGCCGAAACGAACATTATTCTGAGAAACTTTCTTGTTTTTTATTAGAATAAAAATTGATTTGAGTCGATGCCGCCGACATATGTAGGTCGGATATCGCAGGTCTCATATGCCGTTCCGTCGCCCCCCGCGGCTTATTCGAACCTTAAGGCAAAGTTACCGTGTAAGTTATTATAAGAGAGGTGCGCCCAGGGAAATGAATGTCGAGTAGGTCGGCCCGTTGTCATTCATATTAGCTGCGACTGCTTAAATTTGTAATCACATAGGTACTACGCCAATTCATGGGCGTCGAGCGATATAATGTGTGATGGAAATGGAAAAGAGGAAAACGGTTTGATAAAAGTAACAGCGTAGTAAAAAGCAGATAAAGCTTGATAAAATTGGGGTCGAACGCGAATAAAGCAGAAAGCTATGTTAGCGCGTCGAGTTTTTTTTGGAAACTTCCCACTTTAGGTAATATTACAATCTTACTCTATAAAGAAGCTTTAGCTTTGACATGCGTATGAAGAACATACAAAATTATTTTCATATATATTTATTTCTATTTTCTCAGTAACTTCTGTAGATGCTTTGGGTACAATACAGCTTGACCGTGGCTTGTGACTTTGTACTATCAGAGCTCGCTTTGCGGGGACACGAACGCCTTAATAACACTCACGGATAGCCGTCGTAACACAAAATGATTACACACATAAAGAACCTTATCTCTTTACACTCTGTACTGGCGTAAACCGGTTACAGTCAGTAACTGTTCCGCAACCGCTCGAATGTTTACGCGAGTTTTACGCGCCAATCTCGACGCCGCCGACGCCCTCGCTAGAAATTGAAAACGGAATTATGATGAAATAAAAATGGAGCACAAAATGTCCCGGTACGGAGCACACGGGTGCCGACGGCGGCGGTTGCTGACTCTGCACAGGAAACGTGCGCTACTCGGTGCTCCGCGAAAATGCATCTACGTTTCTACTTAAACATGTCGAAGCGAATGTTTTGATTGAATCGAATCGGAATCCAGTCAGTCCTGTTGACGATGTCCGGAGCAATCACGATCGCACTCGTCGCAGCTTTGTCGATCGCCAGTCAGTCGTCTGTGCAAACACTCCTGCAGGCTCTAAAGGTTTGCGATGGGACATTCAATGATCGTGGCGATTTCACGATAAGCTCACTTCACAATTCTAGTTCTATTCGATGGTATATTTCGTCCGAGTCGATTTATATATCAAATGCATACCTATAATAACGTCATTAACCTACGAAGTAAGTTTGGCATAAAAGGGAAAAGGCACTCAGTAAATAAAGATTGCGTTTATGCCAACAGTTGAAATGACAAAACACCACAAACGTTCCTGTCGGTGATCTTCAGCGGCTCACAAATTGTTTGAAATTATGGTAAGCCACGACGTAAAGAACCGTGTGTATTCCCCAAAAATAACAAGAACAAATTCTGAAAGCGGAATACAGCATGGAGACTGTGATTTTGTGGAGTGTTGAGATTACAATGACCTTGCATAATAAGACGGCGCCGGCAAGGCTCGCGGTTCGCGGTAGAAATAACAGAGGGAACATACGCCCACCGCAACACGCGCGACGGGGCCTATTCTGTGATGTACCGAAATAGAACAGAACGTGCACTACTTACCTACACGGAATAAGTACCTAGTTAGAAGCTGCTATTCAAGGAGCGGTCTATTGACACATCGTGATACACAGTTGATATATGAAGTATGTATTTTTATTACATATTTTCTATTAGTTGAAAATAATAAAAAATCTCATTTAATAAAAGACGGGTCAAGAGTGAAGGATTTTAATTATCACACAGTCGGTGTAATTAATAGAGCTACACATGTCAAAAAACGGGTTTTCTAGTAGGTACTAAGAGTCCACGAGCCGCGGGCAGGCAGACATACGGACGGAAATGGCGAAAATAAAAAGGTACTACGGACCAATGGAACACGTTAGATTGGAAAATAATCCTGCTACTGACGCTTGAAGTAGAAACCACAACCAAGAGAATGACGCAACGATTTGCTTCAAACTTAATCATTCATTATCGATTCTAAATGGTTTTGGATTCACAAATAGTAGTACTTATAGTTAAATAAACATGGTTAAAGTGCTGCTTTCAGTCATTTCTTGAACGCCATTCTTCACCCCTAACGACGTAAAATATCAGTTTAACGATTGTACGTGTTTTTGTGGCGGTGGCTTTATAACCCGGAGCAGAGTATTTTAAAGCGGTTTATATAGTGTTCCGGTCTGTGGGCGAGCTCATAATCGGTTTTTGAACGGAATCATTATTGCTGAAAGTATTTTTTAGTATTCAGTACTCTTTAACACTACTTATCTTATAACACTACCTACTTATATGTATACTTGAAACTATAATTGTTTTGGTTACATATTTACTTCTGCTGTTTCTCCAATAAACAAATAAATATATTCACTTTTGATCTTGGCAAAAGCTGTCCGAGAAATTAGCCTATACTCGGTTTTATTGGTTGTTTGTATAAAACGCGGCACTATTAATTGTAGTGTAGGGAGCATTTTCACAAATCGCTGTAAATTTTCTTGTTTTTTGCATTTGGAGAAAATTAAAGTTATTCCGAGTCAGAATCCTGAGCATTATTAATTCTTATGCTCAGGATTGAGAGGTGCCAATCAAGTAAATGAACAACGATATGTGAAATAGATCGCGCGCCGAATTGAACGAACAAAAGCAAAAATCGGAGCGGTGCACCATGGAACACCGTACAACGATCGGTGGATATTGCATGCGACACGCGGCCCTTAGTGAGCTACTCATGGCTATGGCTACGAACTTAACGACTTAAATGTGTAATTAGATGTATTTGTTCGTCAGCATACGCTCAGAGCAAACCGTTCTACCTCGTCGCAAATTACGGAACAATTAAAACTGGTGCATTTTTGCAGGTAAACATTTACGTCCAATTTGTTGTGAGCGCTGCATTTACCGAGCGGCCGATTCAGCACAGCGGGTAATTAACAAGGAATCAGTCTGCCCTTTATTGAAATAAAGGAAACTAAATTAACCAAACTCAGCTACCATCGACGTTTACGCTTTTTAATGGGACTGAATAAATTAAGTGAAAACGGCAATTAAAATGCACCGTTAATTGAGAAAAACAGTGCTTCTTGCTGCTAATAGAGTTTTTGTTCTTTAACGCTACTTCGGATATCGATACAATTGTTTAAAATCGAAACCGAATGTTCTGTAAGGTAGGACCAATACGTTGGTAGGTAGGTACCTACTGTAAATATAATAACTAGACAAATATTATTATATAAACTTGGTAACGAAGAATAATGTCCACTCTTTACAGTTTCAACTTAAAGTTAATACAAAGTTTACAAGCGTGCATTTTCAAGATAATAAAGTTTTATTTTATCCCGAATTGAAAGGGACTTTTAAAAAATCGACCCTAAACACATTATCAAGTTAAGAGTTCTAATAAAACTGCTATTTTGTTCACGATTTCAGTAAGTTCGTAATTCAAAACAACTTATACGGTATAGAGTAGATAGAGACATGTAATGTTGTTAGCTATCGACGAACGCTACGAGTCTTCCATACACAATTCAACGTGCTACAAATGCTACAATATAAAACGTAGCGCCCGGTTAAACTAAGTATAAATAAATCGACAGGGACTATGTACCGATATTCGTTGACTATTATAATGTAACTACTGTCGTAGTAAAAAAATAGATTTTTTAAAAATCAATCTACTTAAACACATTGACGAGATTAGGGTTCTAATAAAAGTACTATTACGTTCACGCTTTTTGTAAGGTGGTAATTCAAAACAACGTATAGGATACAGAGTAGACATGTAATGTTGTTAGCTATCGACGACCGCTACGCGTCTTTCATACAAGATCGCACGTGCTACGAGCGTAGCTGGTCAAAGCGTAGATAACAATGACTAAGTACAGTCGAGTTCTTAAATTTATGAGTAAGAATTTGATCAAATGATGTGTGCACGCGTCTCTTTTGTTAACAGCGTAGAGGCGTGTTCAGATTTTTTAACCGACGTTACGCAGTTTGTCGGGGATTCTGTTCTTGTTTTTTTATGTATGTTCCCCGATTACTCGAAAACGGGTGAACCGATTTGAATTTTTCATTTTGTTTGAAAGATTATACTTTCTAGTTTGTCTCATTATCATAAAACAAAAACACAACATCGTTTCATTGACGTCGATTTTTTTGTTAAAGTGATTATAGATCAAATTGTTTACTTATTTTAATAACTCAACAGTGAGTCTTTTTCAGAAAATGTATTTGTTAGCTTTTTTTGGTCAGAATCTTTTGTACATTCGAAACTTATACCAGAAAAAAATGCACAAAAATTTCAGTTCCACATCGTCACGGTTTTGTATGAAAGTTTTTTTTTAATTTCTATGAACGTGACGTAGTGGAAAAATAAGTTTTCATAAAACATTTTTTCACACACTTTTTTTCTAGAATGAGTTTGAAATAACTAAAAAAAAACTTTTTATATTATTTTTAATAATACCATTACTTATTTCAGTAAACTTAATTTTACAATTTAATACTTGTAAGTTAATATTTTCAAAAGATGCTAAACAAATTTTGTTCAGTGTGAAGAGTAGAATCGACGTTTTAAGTAATTGCTTCTATTACTGGCCACACCCGGTATATGGCTCATTTCTGTAACCTATACGAGAGGACAATCACTAGATTTTTAATCTGCGTAGCTCAGCTAGTGGAGCGGCTGAATCGGTCTGAGAATCATGGCTTAACAAAACGTTTCCCCGTAACTACCGTAACGCGGATGTTTCCGATCCGACTCTACCTGCCCCCAGCTTGCGGACTTGCGTTGCTCTTTTTGTTCCAAACAGTGATTTATAGCCAAGGCGAATAGCCGTAACAAGAGTTTTGAAACGGCCCCAATTTAGTCAATCGACGGACGTGTGATTTTCAATCCGTGCACGTGAAAAGATTTGCAAATTACATCGGGTTTTCTTTGGATTTAACCCAAACGGTTGTGCACCATTTTTTTAATTAAAATAATTTGGTTTCTTGCAAGAAACAATTGAGAAACTAGTAAGTTTTAAACATTGTATCGATACGCCAATATTGAAAGAAAAAAAGTGGAAGTGGTTTTTCCTCTCCCTATTTCAATAACAATGAGACTTGTTGGATTATACTTTTATAGAACTGTATACTTTTTGAGAAGTTTATTTAAAAAAAAAATGTGAAATAAGCCTAGGTTGAGAAATAAAAGATCTAGAAATAAATCACTTTCGAAAAAAAACTCGCAAACTTTTCACCTTTTTAAGTTTTGTAGATCTCTACTTATTTTTTTTATATGATCGTAACACTATTTTATATATTCTAAAACAACTTGATGAATTATTATAAATATTGACTTTGAAATGATTTTGCATTATCTAGCAGGGTGTCGGCTCAAGCTGCTGTCGCCATCTTTCTTTCATCAATACTGTCTTACTAAATAACGAGGTACCCGCCGGCTATCAAATTCTAATTCGAAATTTTGGTTTGACGCAGTCTTTCCAATTTGATTTTATAATGGGTTCACTTAATAGGCCATGTAATACCAATAAAACGAATTGAGCGTTTAAAAAAAACATATACATGGACATTTATAACTGATAAAAAAGGAGGTTCTCAGTTTTCCTGTAAGTATAAATTATAAAGTTGTTCAGGAATCTTGCACAACCTAATCTTGAATAGCTTTTTAATTTGCGTCTGATAGTCATCATCGTCCTATGCTGAGCTGATGATGGAAGGTATAACTCCTTAACGGTTAAGAGTTAGGGGATAATTCAAACGAGATTCATGCAAACACTCCCCGATCACCCCACTAAATAAATATATATTATAGAAATCACAAAAAAGAACAGACTTCAAAAAAATTAAAATCCAAAAATAGCTCGTTCATGTACAGATTACATTTGAATCACCATTTGAAGTCGGTGCCAAACCTCACGTACTCCTTTATCCAACAAGAATTCTCGTAAATACCAAATAGTTACATTCAAGGCTTCATGCGCGGCATCCGTTTTCATAGTAATAATTGAGTGGTTTGGCACCGACATCAATTTACTTTTGGCTTTTCAGTTTTTTTTAAGTCGGTTCTGTTTTTATTCAGATAATTGTTTTTTTTTAATGTTCAGAATGGTTTGTACATTCAAACTCCATACAAGAGAAAAGATGTCTCAAAAATTTCTACGAAAACATATTTTTCCAATACGTCACGTACATGGATATTAAAAAACTTTCTTACAAAAACGTGACGACCTGGAATGGAAATTATGAGACACGTTTCTTGTATGAGGTTCGAATGTACAAACGACTCTAAGTACAATTAAACTAAAAAAAATGTTTCGTACACTTTCTTTTGAAAAAAAAATGCATATATTAATCAGTGAAATAGTAAATACGAATTAATATACCGGGAGTTTCCTGTAATAGGAGCGATAAATTAAAACATAGATTCTTCGCTTGAAACTGGACAACATTTGTTAAGCAACTTCTGAAAATAACGTGTATTAAATAATATTTGGTAGAATAATGTTTAGACAAAGAAGTAATGTATTGCGAAATGTCCGATATTAGTAGAGTCACAGCCACGTGACAGCTATGGCAATGCTCAGGGAATGTCAATGTTGGACGACGTACATTAAAAATACTATTTAATTTGTTTGAAATAATAAAATTCTGAAAACTGACTTTTTTTTTAAGTTGCTGAACAAATGTTGTTCAATTTGAAGAGTAGAATCTATATTTTAATTTATTGCTCCTATTACAGGAAACACCTAGTATACTTTGAAATTTAATACAAATAAAACGAATACCTAAACTCGATTTAGGGTCGATTTAACTAAGGTTTTTTATTTTTATTTGTACTGTAGAATGCCTTTGGGATTAAATTCGACTATTGATACTGACACTGATACAGTTTGCTCTATTCGAAGTAACCTTTTTGATATTTTCTTACGCTTAAAATAGCAAGTCATATCGCTGAAGTGGAAACGACAGGAGCTCGTATTGCAAAATAGGATAGGCATTGTATATTTCATATATAATGCCGTGATAAAACCGAAATACCTATTACTAAACCGAAGATATCGCAAAACTGCATCGGATTAGGGCCCAAAATCGCAATGACTGATAATAAGTATTTTGATACCGTATGTTAAGGTAGGCTATTTGATTTTTTTCACCATTGGAATATTAGAAACAGATATGTTTCCAGGTTTAAATAGTTTGTTCCAACTAAATGCATTGAGAATATATCTTGGGCTGAAAAACCTTTAATTTGCATTTTACCAAATAGCCCGAAATGTACCTATACATTACGGTAAATTGTGTATTTTATTTCCAATTTCCAAAAAAATTGCGAAATGAATATTTTTTAAACAGTCACTGCTATACCGCAATGATATTTAAGTCATTGTAGCGTAAATAATGGAAACTCGAAATTTCATCATAAAATTGATTTTTAACTGTTGGCAATTAAATTGTTTACACTGCACTGCAGATATGAATTCGTGTAATGAATAAAAGAATAGGGCACGTGTAACCGATGTATTGACATCGATACAACGGCGCTGAATATTAGTCATAATATTAATATTACAGACGGAAATGCCTCCACGTATAATAATTGAGCTACGAGTATAAATAGCCCATTCAACAAATACAGCCATTTTGGTTGAGTTAATATAATAGCAGTTAATAATTTGTCAAAAAGCGCTCGTATTTATTAATTTTATCAATATTGTTCCGCGCAATCATGTTTTATTCTGGTGGAATTGGTGTACGATACAAATTAGTAAAATAATCTGTTATGACTTCGCTCGAGATAGTAAGAAACCAGTAATTAAATAAAGTCTTAAGAAGATGAAAGCTCTTCCTTTAATTACAGCGGCTGCTTTCTTTCCTTATCGGACTTTATTACTGTGACAATAAGCAAGCACGCCTATTAAATTATTTGTTGTTAAAGTCTCGTGACGGCGCCAAGCCAAAATTACTTGTACAAAAAACATCTCCGCTAAATGGTGTCACATCATCCTTGTTTACTGTAAGGCGAGCGAGCGCGGGTCGCCTCCATAAATCCTAATATTAGCAGCGAATAAGACGTGCTCGAGGGCCTACTGATGAAGCCTTTACATTTTAAAGCTCCCCGAAGCTTCCTTGGCTACAATTAACGTCAACGGCCTAATATACGAGAGATAGTTAGAGTGATTCAATGCGACTATCACTTTGGGCGGTAAGTTGTATGATAAATGTACCCCTAAGCTTGCTTAAGCGGCCACGCTAAAGGACTCCGAACTACTAAGCCTGAGCCGTCTCGGATACCGGCTTGATATTAAACGGCAGAGGGTTTTATTTCCATTTGATAATCTGCAGTGCGCGTTATAATAAAGGGCGGCTATAAATGGTCGCTACAGTACGACATTTATATGAATAACATCCATAAAGTAACCGCAGTCGGCACCTGGCATTACGTATGGATAGCGCCCGAACATTCGAGTGTATTAGTCCTCTGTTACACGTATCTAAAATTCATGTCTAAACACAGGGCGCGGGTCGCGGGCTTTTATTGCACCACATGAAACTAATCTTGGACATATTTTTGTTCGTTACTTAGGCTGGATTTAACTTAACTTTTATTCCAAGAATACCGCTTACTCTCGAGTAAGGTCAAAATCACATATTAGTTTAACATTACATTGGAATATAGCTTTGGTCGAATGCAGCCTTAGTGATCTAACATCGTAGGTATTGCAAAATAATTCAATGGTTATAATTCCTCATTTACTCTCACAAATACCTACCTCAATAGTCGTATGTATTATGCTGATAAGATAATGATAACTAAATACTAGGCCTCATTTAATCTCATGTTAAACCATTTAACAGCGCTGACAAAATAATATACGTAATCTGGCGTTAAATTTACACGACGATTCACAATACGGATAAAATTATCTAGAAAACAAGGAATCGTTCGGGGCATACACAAAGCATCCTAAAACAATGCGCGTCATTCAAATATCCCATTAAACCGTGCGATTTAGCTCGCTGGAGCGCTGGGGCAAATTAAGCAAATTAAGAGGCAGCTCCTGAGACAGTAATTACTGCCGTCTATACTTGGCCAGGGACCAACGTGCGGTGGTAAACGTCCTAGAGCTTGACACTGTCCCAATTGATGGCATCGTCAACCTTAATTCATAGTAATGGTTGTAAATAGTTGACACTATTGGAATTAGGGTCAAACAAGGAGACATTAGCTTCACCTGGCCAGATACATTAGATACCAACGTGCGGTATCTACCGGTTCTGATTTACGAGAGACGACGCGATTGTTGCCGCCAGGTTGACACGCTGTACGCCGACTCTTTTTACTTTCCTCTGCGCGTTCAAACTTTTATCCGGCGGACAAAGTATCGTATCGGTTAAACTAATCTATTGTATTCTATACGCTTGTTTTTTTAGAGTTTTACGAAGACGATTGAGACGAAATAAGACGCGAAAAATGAAAATTTGTCATAATCTTGTACACGTAAAAGGTAAAAATAAATATAGAAATAAGTATCAAGTCAAAATGAAAAGTAAAGCAAATGATGTTCCAGAACGGTTTAAAAAAAAATGAAGTTGTATGAAAACTTCCTCAAAATCAGTAGTGTACCTACAATGTGTGATACCTACAATATTAAATAGGACGTTCAGTAACGACGAACATAAAATGAAAAATTCTGCGAAATCAAGTAGAGACGACATCGGGCTCAGGAAATAAGCGGATAAGCCAGGAAATAACACGTTATCAAGTAAAACAGCTGTAGTGCAGGCGCGTGGGCGGGCGGCCTATCGAGCGCCGCGCCATGCATACTCACCTCAAGGTCACCGCCGCTCCGCCGACCGACCCTACTCGCAACCCTCAATCTAAAAAACCCCTTACATTTTCAATTTTGCAAATTTAAAAAGTAACCCTCGTCCTTCCGGCACGTCTCGCCGCCCGGCGAGCGGCGCCCGGGGCGTCCCTGAGAAAACTGACGGACGTCGCCGGTCTTCCACGCGTTATATAGCCGGCGGCGGGGCGGGGCGCCGGCGCGAGTTGCGCCGTCGATTCGCGAACCCGATAAATAAATTAATTAAAAGTGCAAGTGAGTGATCGCCGCGTGCAGCCGACCTGAGCTCGTCTCGGATAGAGCTTCCCCTTAATTGGAATTTCAGACGCACCGGATACTTGCCGAAGGTCCGGATTGTTCCCGAGTTTGAAATTTACGAGCGAGCCTCTACGAGCCAGAATGGGTTTGGCTGCACGTCGCGACAGCTGCTTCTACATGAGGGTAGTCTGTTCGATTTTTCTGAAACTGAACTCCGAGATATAAAACCCATGTAAACTGGCTTTCATGTCAAATAATGGGAGACTGAAATATACACTACACATATTATGTAGAGAGTATAGGTATATTATGTGTGACAGTCTACTTCAATTGCCCGTAAACGTACAATAATTATGTTGGTAATAAAATAAATAAGCTGGAATTGGCTGCCTATACAGCGAAACATGCTTCAAGTTAATTTAATTCTCATCCTTTTAAGAACGATGAGAATCAAAAAACGTAATATTAGCTCTTGAAGCTAAAATAAAAAGATGCAGGAGTAGAATTGAGGTAAATAGCAATCTACCCAATACTAATTTGGGTATAAACGGGTAAATCCCAGCTACTCACCCGGAAAAATAGGGTATTTGTATATACCCACGAGCGCCCGTCACTACGCGGGAGGATCGCAGTTTAACATCGAAGAGTGCAAGCAAGGCCGGTTAAAGCAATAGGGTTCTCGCTACAGAACAGAACAAGTCCAAGACAGCATGGCTGAATGAATGGTCACCCCTGTAGTAAGAAGCCGGGACCAAAGCCTATCGGTAGAAAGTCTTACCCATTGGCACCGAATAAAGACACTAGGCAGGTACATAAATTAAACTATTTAGGGGTTCTGTAGAGCATGTCATGTTTTACAAAGATTCCGTTTGAGAACCACCGAGTCTCCCTAGGTAGCTGTATATTACCTCGAGCAAACGAGTAGGTATCCATTAATTAGTACTCGAGTTATAAAATCAAAAGCTCGTGAAGACGATGTTTGTTACTTAGAAACGCGTAAACTGTTGAGCGGACTTACATAAGAGTTTATTAATTAGACTCGAATTGATTTCAGAAAATGCAGACGAAGTCCCTGGTAAACACTAGTAGTCTAGTTGTCCACCTACTCCGGTTTTTGTAGGGCTAAGAAAAAAATACTTACGCTATAAGAACTATTGACAAGTTTGTTCCAATACTCTATATCTTTCCGAGAATTTAAGCCGTATTATACCTATGGAAAAATACCTGTGTAACCTACTTTGTTCTTGTATTGATTCGATGCATTCTATTCTATTTATACCTCCGTTGTCGCGGGCTTAGCAGTTTTGAACATATAAACTTTAAATAACATTTTTGACAGCAACCGATATCATGATTTTAAAATTATATTCTTCGATAATATTAAAAAATAAATCGAAAAGTAACATGATGATGGAATTTATACATTTTACATGAATAAATTCTTTACATAAATAAAAGTCAAGAAAATATAATAAAAATATTTTTAAATTAAAGTTTAGTAAAAAAAAATGAATAAATAAAATGCAAAAACAATTGCCGCCCGAACAGGGACTTGAACCCTGGACCCTTGGATTAAAAGTCCAATGCTCTACCGACTGAGCTATCCGGGCCATGACTAAACTGTTGAAAATACGTTATGCATGCCCGTGGACTTACAACGTTTTCATTCCAAGCGTTCTGTCATCATAGATGTATAGGAGAAAAAAAACCGGCCAAGAGCATGTCGGGCCACGCTCAGTGTAGGGTTCCGTAGTTGCTCATCCTTCACAATAAACTGCTGTTTTAAGCCCGAGGTCTACGTTAAGAAAGATTTTAAGCTCTATAAAAAAGTCGTAAACGCCCTAGAAACTGTAATCACTTATTACCTTCTGGACACTTACGTGTAGTTGACACTTACGACCTTTTAAAGAAAAAAATATGAAATTTGGCGATAACTCAAAAACGGCTCGACCGATTTTGTTCAATATAGTTTTCATTGAAAGTACTTATAAGGCCTCATTAACATGAATTTTTCCTAATTTTTTTGACCCGTGGTTGAAAAGTTAGGGGGGGGCGACACAATTTTTTTTGTTTTTGGAGCGAATTTTACAAAACTGCAGTCTTTATCAAAAAATTATGTTAGAAAACCCCAATTTTTTTACAAGACTATTCAACGACACCCCACACACCAGTGTCGAAAAGAAAAAAAAAATCACCCCCACTTTAGGTGTTCGACATACACATACTCATACCAAATTTCAGCTTTCTAGTACTAATGATCACGGAGCTAAGCCGCGGACGGACGGACGGACGAACGGACGAACGGACGAACGGACGAACGGACGAACGGACGGACAGACGGACATGGCAAAACTATAAGGGTTCCTAGTTGACTACGGAACCCTAAAAAATACTAATGTAGCAGCACGTCTAGCATAGTAGAGGATCCCGATATAAAACGACCTTCACCGAGATGTTTATTTGATGAAATATATTTTATATTTAATTTAATATGTCAATAAATAAATTGCATATGGGTTGCCTAACAAATTTTACGAGTAGTCCAGGGTATGTTTAGTTAAAAATTAAAAAAAAAATTAAACATTTCACCGGTTTGATTATTAGATAAATTCATAATAAAATAATCTTTAATTTTATTTAATTTCAATTCAATAATCAGACCGTTTCAAAATGCTAGTAGGTATAGATTTACCTGTTTATACCTGGCTACCCGATAGTTGTGACGGGAAAAGAATAGGCAACCTAACGATTTCATATTCTATGGGCTCCATACTTTCGATTGGTATAGAATTTATCTAATATTAATCAAACCGGTGAAAGGTTTAAATTTTTTTTTTAATTATTAATTAAACATACCCTGGACTAAAATTTGTTAGGCAACCCATATGCAATATATTTATTGACATATTAAATTAAATATAAAATACATTTCATCAAATGAACATCTCGGTGAAGGTCGTTTTATATCGGGATCTTAGACTAGCATAACTGTGATACGCGACACATTGTCGCGCCACAAATACTACCTGTCATTTTCCTTTCAATAAATTGCGAGCAAGACCGCTCATGCTGTTACGCGCGACACGCGAAGTCACGGCAGGATGTGCTAGCCCTACCTACAGCTTCAAAATTTATACGAGCTAAATCATCTTTTGCTTAAGCAGAGTTCAATAAAATTGGGCAAGTGTGAGTCCGACTCGCGCATGAAGGGTTCCGTATCTATAACAAGTTTGTTGTATGGGAGCCCCCTTAAATATTTATTTTATTTTATTTTTAGTATTTGTTGTTATAGCGGCAATAGAAATACATCATCTGTGAAAATTTCAACTGTCTAGCTATCACCGTTCTTGTGATACAGCCTGGTGACAGACGGACGGACGGACGGACGGACAGCGAAGTTTCAGTAATAGGGTCCCGTTTTTACCCTTTGGGTACGGAACCCTAAAAAAGTACGAGGTTCTAAGATTGGTTGTGTTTTTATTACATCTACTTATACATAATTATTAAAATAATTATTGAAATATAATATAATACAGGTAAATAAGCATAAGTATTCGATGTTTGTTTTTATTTTAACACGAATTAAATTCACAGCTAGGTAAGCGATTAAACATGTGTATTTGGAATTAATTACTACTTGGAGGTTTAAAACCAATAAAAGAAACAGGATCTTAATACCAGTCAGCCATAACCACAGTTTTTCAACAGCGAGGAACTTTATATCTTCAATGTATGAAATTAGATTTATGAACGAAATCATCAAATTAGGTGATTGGAACATAAAAAAAAAACCGGCCAAGAGCATGTCGGGCCACGCTCAGTGTAGGGTTCCGTAGTTGCTCATCCTTCACAATAAACTGCTGTTTTAAGCCCGAGGTTTAAGTTAAGAAAGATTTTAAGCTCTATAAAAAGGTCGTAAACGCCCTAGAAACTGTAATCACTTATTACCTTCTGGAAGTCCACTTACGTCCTTTTAAAGAAAAAATATGAAATTTGGCGATAACTCAAAAACGGCTCGACTGATTTTGTTCAATATAGTTTTCATTGAAAATACTTATAAGGCTTCATTTACATGAATTTTTCCGAATTTTTTTGACCCGTGGTTGAAAAGTTAGAGGGGGGGGACACATTTTTTTTTGTTTTTGGAGCGAATATTTACAAAACTGCTGACTTTACCAAAAAATAATGTTAAAAGACCCCCATTATTTTTACAAGACCTATCCAACGACACCCCACACACCAGTGTTGAAAAGAAAAAAAAAATTCACCCCCACTTTAGGTGTACGAGAGGTACCCGAAAAACATAAAATTTTTGAATTTTTATTTTACCGTTCTGTCGGCGTTATACATACTCGTACACATACATATACCAAATTTTAGCTTTCTAGTACTAATGATCACGGAGCTAAGCCGCGGACGGACAGACGGACAGACGGACAGACGGACATGGCGAAACTATAAGGGTTCCTAGTTGACTACGGAACCCTAATGAATAATTAGAAAATAGAAGTATAAATCTTAAACTAAATAAAAGTAAACTACTTATAATGTAGGTAATTATAAAATGAGAATACTGTTATAAATAATTCTCCATTTTTATCGGGAACCCAAATAAGTGACTATTCGAGTGTTAGATTTCTTTTAAAATTGTTTTATTACATTAGGTACAATAATTTGTGACACGCTTGCTTGAATTTCTATATAAGTATACACTATCCGATTAGAATTCACAGTATTAATTATCGAAACGAAGTCAAAATATGTAATATTGACCTTCTAGAAGTTCTTGTATAATATATTGTTTGTTAATGACTCGAAAATTCCTAAAACTAGACCTCATCCTGCTTGCTATTTGACATGTGTACAGAGCTTTAGTTCCGATTCTGAATTGATACTTATGGCTTAGTTTTGAAAACGTATATACGTTCTAGGCAATATTTATTACTCTTTGGCCAGCAAACGTAGTTTATCAGTAATTTCGACCGATAACGACAAGCCCCTGTGGCCTAATGGATAAGGCATCGGCCTCCTAAGCCGGGGATTGTGGGTTCGAGTCCCACCAGGGGTAAAACGGGTAACTTTTTGCTTTATTAGAAACAGTTATTTTAAATAGACTACTCTATCAGTCGAGTGATGAATGCTTGAAAGAAATAAACTCACAGTAAACAGCAATTGTAACGTGATACGGCGGAAAATTGCTTTTTGTTTGTTTTTCGTAAAAGCGTGGTCGCTGGAATTTCGGTTGTTTATCCGATAATGTGGCCGTCTGTGCCCGGCTCCTACTCGTACAAACCTCCGCCTTATAATTTTTTATTTGTGCTAGACAGAAATAACTGTGATTATGGATATTTTGAACAATTTATTTTCATGTTGGATATCAGATTTATCTATTGTTAGCGGCAATGACTTTTAGGGTTCTGTACCCAAAGGATAAAAACGGGACCCTATTAGTATGCCTCCATTGTCCGTCTCTCTGTCACCAGGCCGTATCTCATGAACCGTGATCGCTAGACAGTTGATGTTGTCACAGATTTCTGGTGCCGCTATAACAGCAAACACTAAAAACAGAATAAAATAAATATTTAAGTCGGGCTTCCATACAATACACGTGATCGGTTGCGTTAACTTTGCACCTCATTTGTGTCCGGCGCCATACATACCAGGCACCTGGTAAATTATCAGGTGCAAAGTTAACTTAACCCAGCCAGTTAAGATGGAATAAGTGTTTTTACTGAACCCTCGGTACGCGAGTCTAACTCGCACTTGGCCAGTTTTTAATAAAGGAATACCTAGTTGTATTTTGTCAATAAGTTTTGTAACGAGTTTTACTGCGTTAGACGTGTCAATTTATAAGTAACTAGATATAGAAAGAGTGCGGAATAAAACATTATCCTTTGGTAAATAAAACAGTTCTGCGTACTTTTTATACTGTTAAAGAATTTGAATGGCTGATGATATGCAATCTGGTGGGAGTGCCATGGAAGCCATTCCATTAATCGATTCAAAAACTATCTACGTAAGATAAAAACGTACCTACATGTAAGAATGACACCAAAGGCCAAACACGAACAATATTTCATTTCAGTTACCTGGACTTCATACGTAACCAAGCAGTAGCTAATCCTTCAAAATGAATGAATAGCCTACACATCTCGTACAAAAACATAACCTATTTATTTAATGGGTAAAAACTTCCAAGCAAACACAGTCAGATAAGGAATAGGATACGAGCACGCATATAATATGGTTTATTACGTCGTACAGTCGCAATAAAGACCAATAGAAATTGTGAAATGCCTTCAATATTGAAAACGGCGACCCAGTTCTGCGGTCGGGGGTGGGGAGGGGACAATTAATACAAGCTCGTCATCTGTTTTATGAGCGGCCATCGTTGTGTGTGCGGGAAAACTGCTTTACCGCGTTCTTCCGCTTTTGTGTTTTTCGGGATATCTTGAGGCTGGTGGTTTTATTAGTATTAAGAGCTTAGATTGTTGCTTTATGTGATTCAGTTTACTACATTGAATGACAGATGTTTGGAGGATTTTATATGACGTCTAAATCTGTTTGGATTTTAATTAATTAAAGTAAACAAAAAAGGTATGCCGATTTTATTTAAATATGGTAGGATGTTTGGTTTTGTTAATAATGGAGTACAGTCTTTAGGACGACTAGGTGTACGGAACGGAAGATCTCGTGAGGGTTGCGAAGAGTCGGCTCGGCAGGATTGCACTCGCTGTGGCGAGCTATAGGTAAGGCATGTAAAGCAGTGGACGTCGTTCTTCTACTTTGTGTGTTTAGGGGATATTCGGAGGCTGGTGGCTGGTGGTTTTATGTATTACATGCTTAGATTATTGCTTCAGGAAATCCAGTGAAACACACTAAATGATAACCGTCATTCAAGTTTGAAGTAAAGGACTCAAAATGACGAGATATAAAATCTAAATATTTATAACCTAAAAAAGCAATGAACTCTGTGAGTGTAAGAACACTTTTTTACTATCACTTTAATTTTCGAAGCATTTGGCAATAGTAGAGTTGTTAGTCCGCTGTTTTCTAACATAATTGTGCGCATCGGGTTACAAGCATGAAATTTCTACCACAGATAGAGTGTTCCACGGTGATTATTTTCAGATGTGGAGGGTCTGTTTTACACGGAAACGATACCAAACAAGTCCTAGTAGACTTAACTGACCAGCAATAAAGAAAGAAAAGAGGGATACTTGGTCCTATTCACCCCGCTTTCCCGCCGCACAGGGGATGAATCTGACTTCCCTCTACATCTGAAAATAATCACCGCAGAATACTCTATCTGTGGTAGAAATTTCGTGGTTGTATCCCGATGTACATAATTTCGCGACTTAGCAAAATATACGTAGCCCTATATGTTTACACTAGCTGTTGCCCGCGACTTCGTCCGCGTGGAACCTTATCTTGAAAATTTTACATGTTTATTATTTTCAGACCTAAGCAATGTTGAAATTACTAAACGTGTTTTATTTTTATTTTTTACGAAATAGTAACGAACCCTCCGACTCGATCTTGGCCTTTTTTTAGTTTTTTTTCGGCTAATTTGCTCTAATTACGCTGTACCATTATGAAATCAGGTAATCTACGAACGAATAGCTTTACGAAACTCGTTGAGTTTAAGAACGACGTTTATAAATTCTTTGATTCGAATAATAATGCCGTTATACAAAGTTTCAAGTACCGCACTCAAAAAAATGTTTGATCTTCATACACATTTTCAACCCCTTTTTCACCACCTTCAGGGCTGAATTTTCAAAAACCCTGAAATTACTTTTCTTGCATTCTAATAATATGCCTTTATACAAAGTTTCAAGTACCGCACTCAAAAAAATGTTTGATCTTCATACAAACTTTCAACCCCTTTTTCACCACCTTTAGGGTGAATTTTCAAAAACCCTGAAATTACTTTTCTTGCATTCTAATAATATGCCTTTACACAAAGTTTCAAGTACCGCACTCAAAAAAATGTTTGATCTTCATACACATTTTCAACCCCTTTTTCACCACCTTCAGGGCTGAATTTTCAAAAACGCTGTAATTACTTTTCTTGTATTCTATTGATATGCCTTTATTTAAAGTTTCAAGTCCCGAACTCAAGAAAATGTTTGATCTTTATAAAAACTTTCAACCCCTTTTTCACCACCTTAAGGGCTGAATTTTCAAAAACCCTGAAATTGTTTTTCTTGAATTCTAATAATATGCCTTTATACAAAGTTTCAAGTACCGCGCTCAATAAAATGTTTGATCTTCATACACATTTTCAACCCCTTTTTCACCACCTTCAGGGCTGAATATTCAAAAACGCTTTAATAACTTTTCTTGTATTCTATTGATATGCCTTTATTTAAAGTTTCAAGTCCCGAACTCAAGAAAATGTTTGATCTTTATAAAAACTTTCAACCCCTTTTTCACCACCTTAAGGGCTGAATTTTCAAAAACCCTGAAATTGTTTTTCTTGAATTCTAATAATATGCCTTTATACAAAGTTTCAAGTACCGCGCTCAATAAAATGTTTGATCTTCATACACATTTTCAACCCCTTTTTCACCACCTTCAGGGCTGAATTTTCAAAAACGCTTTAATAACTTTTCTTGTATTCTATTGATATGCCTTTATTTAAAGTTTCAAGTCCCGAACTCAAGAAAATGTTTGATCTTTATAAAAACTTTCAACCCCTTTTTCACAACCTTAAGGGCTGAATTTTCAAAAACCCTGAAATTGTTTTTCTTGCATTCTAATAATTTGCCTTTATACAAAGTTTCAAGTACCGCGCTCAATAAAATGTTTGATCTTCACCAACTTTATACCCCTTTTTCACCACCTTCAGGCCTGAATTTTCAAAAAAGCCGTAATCACCTTTCTTGTTTACTAATAATATGCTCATATACAAACTTTCAAGTCCTGTGCTCAGAATTTTTTTTGACCTCGATACAAATTTTCAACCCTTTTTTGACCACCTTCAGGGCTGAAATTTCAAAAACGCTGTAATGACTTTTCTTGTATTCTAATTCTATACATTTATACAAAGTTTAAAGTCCCGCGCTCAGAAAAAGGTTTGATCGCCAATTCGCAATATAAACTTTCAACCCCTTTTTAACCCTTGTAGAGGACGAATTTTTGAAAACGCTGAAATTACTTTTCTTGTTTTATAATTATATGCCTTTATACAAAGTTTAAAGTTACACGCTCAAGAAAAGGTTTTATCTCCATACAAACTGTCAACCCCTTTTTTACCACCTTAGGGGATGAATTTTCAAAAACGCAGAAACTACTTTTCTTCCATTTTATTTGCATAACTTTTAACGAAGTTTGAAGTTTGTAGCTTAAAATTAAATTTGAACCCCAAGACGAACTTTCATCCCCCTTTTAACCCCCTTAGAGGTTGAATTTTTTAAACCGTTAAATTAATGTTATTTTGTTATTATTATATATGCCTTAATAAGAAGTTTCAAGGAATTTGTAATGGACTCAAACTTTCAACCCCTTTTTAACCCTTTTAGGGAACGAATTTTTAAAAACGCTGAAGTTACTTTTCTTGTATTCTAATAGTATGCCTTTAAACAAAGATTCAAGTCCCGCGCTCAAAAAAATACTTGATCTCCATACAAACTTTCAACCCCTTTTTTACCACCTTACGGGATGACTTTTCAAAAACGGTGAAATTAGTTTTCTCTTATTTTATTTTAATATCTTTTTTACAAAGTTTCAAGTTCCTAGCTTTAAAAAAACTTGTACCCCATACAACCTTTCATCCCCTTTTTAACCCTCTTAGGGGTTGAATTTTTCAAAATCGCTTCTTATCCCTAGCCCACGTTATAAAAGTAACCTACTGTGAAAAAATCAACTCTCTAACATTAGTAGTTTCGGCTGTGCGTTGATGAGTCAGTCAGGACTTCTTCTTTTATATATATAGATTTTTAAAAACAAGATTAAATTTGCTGTTTAGTAATTTTTTTTAATTGTAAATATTTAGGATATATAACTAGTTTATCGTTCTGAATAAAAAAACTTGTTGTGATTTTTACCTGTTCGGCAATAAACCCATTTTTTTATACCAAACTATTCTTAAATAACATAAAAAATAAATAGCTGATACCTATTTTATACGAAAAAGATGCCGCACAAGCCCTAATTAGTTATAGTTGATTCATCAACACTCAGCCTGTTCCCTTAAATCTAGAACGCCGAAAATATCCATAAGCAGAAGTTTCTTTTATGATGTAGATCATATAGATAGCCCACGAATAAGTTCCGAGTTTGCTCGAAATTCCCACGCGTGTCAAGCAAAAACTTATTTTAAAATATATTTTTGTGCAATAAGTTACGGCGTAAATCATATTTTATTTGGAGCACGTGCGGCCATCTTGATCCATACCCAACTAGCACACAAGCGCTATAAGAAGCCGTATAGTAGCCGGATAAAGGATTTTGATAACTCGTTAGGCTCCTAAATAAGTGCTATAGTGGTTCTATATCCAGATATAGATCTCTTGTAGCGCCAATTAGGCCCCAAATTATACAGCTTATAGTTCTACAATAGCTCTACAGTGGTCGGATATGTATGTTATAATGGCTCTACAGAAGTGGTTTAAAAGGGATGATCAGCGCTATGAGATTTCGAAAAAGTGCTTGTAGCGCCGTAACGCCACCTTTACCTAAATTTGTACCGCTAATACCGCTATATTAAATCTCTGGGTTCTAAGTTAGTAATTAAGTAGGTCTACTGTGGGCAACACAAAATATATTTTCATAAAATCAAAGAAAGTGAAGTGCAGTGACAATTGAAGTGAAAGGAACGATACGAATGGGATCTGTGGATGATACAATAACAAAGTTTAGCATTGTTTTACTTCGACGTGCCGTTAAATATCCGTGCGAGTGCCAGTTTACTGTCAATGTATACGTATATTCTAGTCAAAATTTTCATGCGCCCTCGTAATATTCAGTTTTTAATGCATAAAATATATTTCTGCGTTGTTTACAAAATTGTATTTTAGCAAAAAGAAGACTTTTAAGGTTACAAACAGTTTTGTACGGTTTGATGTGTGAAAATTACTGACTTTACTTACATTAATAGTTACAAATTACGCATATATACGATGTCCAAAACTTCATCATAACCTTAAAAAACACATTTACTAAACAAATTAATGGCGTCTCAATCATGCAGCTTTCAGTGTTGGCTATATCTATTATGCAGGTTTGAGTCGTACAACGGCTGTAGTGCTTGCTGTTGTAGACTTATAGGTTTAACAGTAGTGTTACAGTTGTGCTATTCAACTATTTAGGTGTCACAGCAGGTTTTTGCGATTAATATTAAGAACCTAAAGTTGTATAATGGTGTTCAAGGTATCCTTTTATAAAACTATTTTAGGGGTCTATCGTTGAATATTAAAAAGTTTGAAAGTCAATTCAAGTAGGAATTCAATGTTAAAATTACCTGTTGACCGAGTGAGTCACCGCTACAAATTGGCTCACCCACTAAATTTTAAGACAAAACTGAGACTAGTAAGACTGAACTGAGAGATCAGTTATTGGCTGTATAATGACTCTAGTTACTATACGTCTGTAAACGACATAAAAGTGCCAGTAAGGTTCATTCCTCCGCCTTGGGCTGCATAAAGCAACATATACCTAACGTTTTACAGCTTTACGTCACAATTCCGTGCTATAAATCTCTAATATAGCGCTTCGAGCTCTAATATGAAGCTATGTTCCTCCGTTGTAGATACGTAGTTACAAGAGCGCTAATGGATTTTATTAAAACACTTAAGGTGCCATAAGACTATTCTGTAACTCCCATGCCTGTATAAAATACTTCGTATGGTTCTTTATACAACTACAAGCCGTACAGTAGCCATATAATTCTCACAAATAGCGCTTAAGGCGCTATTCTAGCGCTACTTAACTCTGTTATAAATAAGTGTTACAA
Source organism: Apotomis capreana (assembly GCA_947623375.1). Taxonomy (NCBI): domain Eukaryota; kingdom Metazoa; phylum Arthropoda; class Insecta; order Lepidoptera; family Tortricidae; genus Apotomis; species Apotomis capreana. The sequence continues at coordinate 18,136,141 of OX392512.1, forward strand.
CAGCCGATCACAACTCCGTTCAAGAACCTCTGGCTTTGTAAAATGTCTCTGTACGCTCTTAAGCTCCATTAAAGCGACTTATAACTCTTTTTAAACTCTTTTGCCTACTAAAGCACTCCTTTACGTCTTATGGTGGCACAATGGTTTACATGAACTCCATAATACTTCTCATGGCTGTCTTGCTGCAATACTGAATGCTCTTATACCACCATAAGCTATTCCATTGCTATTAATCGGCTACAGTACCACCTACTGTTAAAGGGCTTTCCAAAATGCTACTGTGCGTCTTAAGGAATATTGTACAGCACTTGAACGACTCCTATACAACTACCAGGCTGCACAATGGCTGTATAATTCGCTTGTGTGCTAGTTGGGTATTGAACTGCGAAATATCGGACTTTCTCAGGAAGAAAATCACAAGTGACAGAAACCTTAATTCAAACCGATCTCGGCCGGACCGCCACTGCCTGCCTGAAGGATAGATTAAGTTTAGGAGATATATCTTCGGTTTATTGTTTTTCATTTAAATAACCGACTTCGACGAGAAAAATATATGTTTTTCCGAGAACAACTGAACCACTTACTATAATAATATAAATAATGGTCTTAGAATAGAATAGAATAGATCAGTCTTAATCTACCTATAATAATTAAAGAAACCAGTCAATCTAAATCCAGCGATTACGCGTATCCTCATTAATCCTTTTACGAAATAATTCCAGAGTAAAGGAAATATTTACTACACTAACTGTCAAATCACTTAGGTTAGTTAAAACTGTTAAAATTCGACAGTAGTGTATGTAGCTGCTATATTTATTGGTAACTTACCTACGATTTAATCATTCCTGTGGCGCGGAGCCGAGCCGCGGAGGCATTCCCGTAAACGGGTTGTACTCCTATACTCGACGCCACGTAGCTAGTCAATAGCGACCAATGACTCCTCCTACCATTTCGTCATCGGTCATTCGTCGCTATTGACTAGCTACGTGGCGCCGAGTATACACAACCAGAAATGATACAGTTAAAATAATGCTTAAAAATAATGTTACTGACCTACTAGTTGTTTGGTGTGCATTTCGATCCTTGTCTTACATTTGTTGGTGCAACTTCAACCGAAACTTACTGCAAGCTGAGGCAATCTGAATTAAGTTTGTATTGTTTCTGGCAAAACCCTATTATACCTACTGATAAGTATATCTACTTTTTTAGCTCTACATGGAAATGTACCTATGAAGGACTCATGATGATAATTATGTGTGTGTCGGTCCAGCCAACCACGTGTAATAGGTAGTAGTTACGTGTATTACATTGATATACTAGGTCGATGCAGAGTCAGCCACCGGCTAAGCTTGCACCATAGATTGGAGCGGAGTTTTTTTTTTTTTCGAAATTTTCTCTTCGTCACGACCTAGCGAAATTTAATTTGTGCATTTTAAAACAAAAATTTCTAAAATCGGTTGAGAACTCGCTGAGATCTGCGCATTATTACAAAGTCCATTCGAGTCGATCCATGGGAGCTTCGCTCGCTCCGCTCCAAAAAGTTACCTAGATTTTTAACCGACTTCAAAGAACGGAGCAGGTTCCCCAGCCAATCGAAAGAACCGATTTGAAAATATTTTTTTATTTGAAACTAAACTTTCTATTATTTGTTAAACAGTGATTAAAAATTAAGCCATACTAAAATATGAAAAATATATTACTAATGAGTTTTTTTGGCTTACTTCTCAACAGTGGTTCCCTCTTTGTCAATTCCGGTAAACTCAAACTTTTTAAGGTTTCCTATTGGTTTCCTACTTACAGATCTATAACGAACGTGCATGATCGTATTGATAAGGTCAAAGATTCAGATTGACGGCACCAGCTGGCAGCACCTTCGATGCGCACGTTTTCTATAAGTACAAGCTTTACCTACTATCTATCAAGACAGTAACGCATGTAATGTAATGGATATAAACCTGTGACGATCATATTGAGCACTTAATGCGCTTAGCTACTTATGCTGACTGTCCCTACTTACGCATATTATTAACACAGCTTCAGCACGTTGGCTCCATAAAGGCTTTATAGAGGCAATTATTGTTACAGCTCAATTGAAGCCTGCAACTCCGTCGACAGATTTAAAGCAAACTAAGTCCTCATTGGCCGCATAGGAAGTTAAGTTGTTTTCGAATACGATTGAATCCGATATTATTTCCTGCTTAGCGCGCGCTTGGCGCAGACAGCCCCGCGGGGGGCGACTGTCACTGGCTTGTCACTGACAGCGAGGAAACAATACTGTTTATTTCCATGTAATAACCATCGGTATTGCTATTGGACGTCCGCGGCAGGCGTGCTTATTCTACATTTTGGTAAGGGGCGGCTGCCATACAAATAAAAATGTTACAATTTAAAATGTCAGTCACATATTTGCTTTAAAATGATTTGACATAATCCGAATAGTCGAACGTATACCCTGCATGCAAGGTATTGTGTTTTGGACTTTCTGCAGATATTAGTATTGTATTTTGGACACGCTGCCTAGGAACCTAGTCCAGGTTCAATGTCTCTAACGCATAATGACTTGAAATTCTTGAAATAAGTAACCATTGTAATGTCAATGCTCATGTTCATGATGAGCCCAGAGGATTATTAGGTATACAATTAAGATAATCTGTGTCATCGATATTGTATTGGACATCCTAAAATTATATTGAAAATCACTTTTCCATGGAGAGGGGTCAATATTTCAGGAAAAACCTTTACAGCGCGATGCTTTATTTGTATAGGCGCGCGGCTTCAGCCGCATAGCGCCATCTGTTGGTATACAATGGGGAATGGATGTTTTTTTTTTATCGAGGCGTTTGGCGCAGTTTGTAGTGCACCTGCCTACAGAGCCGGCGGTCCTAAGTTCGAATCCCGGCCAGGGCAAATATTTGTGTGATAAACTCAAATATTTGTTGCTCGCTCATCTCATCAGTCATCACGCCGAAACGGCTGGACGGATTTTAACAAATTTTGGTATAGTGGTAACTGGATATCCAAAGATGGTTAAAAGATTATTTTTACCTGACTATAGTAAAGAAAAAAGTTTAACGCGCACGAATTTTCGAGCATCTCCTAGTCTAATCTAAGTTCTGAGAGACGCGAGCCCATAATGAAGTAAGTGTTTTTTTTTACATTTGTTCTATAATATACTATTTCCGGAAGGAAAAATATGATGTTGATAATTATTACGAATTATGAAAACGTCTTTATTTATGTTCACGAACTCTCGCAGTAATGTGCTGGTGACTTGGCTCGTCGTTAATTTTACGATGGGCTAAAGTTATTGGGGCCAAGCACTTTAGTGTTTAATGCGATATTTGCAGGTTACAATATCATTTTAACATTACGATCGTGTACGTATTACGGAAAATTATCGGGACTTGTACGGTGACCTATTTAAAAGGTCACAATCACAAAAAGAAATAGAGAAACTGGAGTTATGCCTGAAAGACTTGAAACTATACTCTGTGAGCTGAAGGCCTCGGGAGTCTGTTTGGAAATGGCTGAAGTATATTTTTTTACCCCATCCACATACCTCCGCCATTTTGAATATTTTCAAATAAATATCTGACTCGACAAAAGAATTCCGTAAAATTATCGAACCTGCTCACAAAATTTCACGAGAATTGTATGAGAATAGAGGCGAGAACAGCCGGAAATCTGGACATCCGAAATTTGGACATACGTAAGTATTTCTGGCGAAGCTCATGGCACGCTTCGTTTACTCTGTCAATTACATTGTATATGTCTGTTAGCGTACACAACACCAATACAAAGAAGGTAGAACTTCCTATACAAGGTACATATGGGTAAACAGTAATAACCCATAATATACCGTTAAACTGGGTTTAATATTGAAACGATGATCGTATTCTAGATGCCACACTTCAAAGGCTCAATTTTACTACTTCGGTTATATAAGTATTATTGACGGCATATAGCTATGATAGAAAAAGAAAGGCCTGTTTTATTTAGGTTATATATTTTAAGCTTCAGTCAAAGAACACTTACTTATAGGTTATAGAAAACATATTGATAAGTTATAGGTTTTAACGGGGGGTCTCGTCTCTCATAACTCGTAAGACCCAACGTATCAGCAAGTTGCTGTCAAATTATTGTTACTTAATAAAGTATGAATCATACACATACACCAAACCCCATGTCCTCAATCAAGTCACCTCACTTGAAAATTTTATATACCTAACAGTTTTCGCAGTCTGATTTAGGTCTTACTTAACTCCCGTTTCTGTATCGCGAACTTGCATTTTTTTTTAATTAATCCGTTATAGTTTCCCTCTTTGATTCGATCGTCAAGTCGGCATTGCTGTTTGGCTGCGAGACGAGGAAAGTGACAAAAGTCCTGACAAACAAGGTGCAAGTTTTAGTCACCAAGTTCCTAAGGTGTAATCTACACGTATTCTGGCCAAAGACTTCAAGTCAAGATATGAAACGAAGACGTGTGGAGGATATTTCACCAGGTTCCGATAAATACCGACATCGCGATACACATGTGTTGTAGATGAAACGCATGGCGCTAGCTTATGAATACCCTCTGCACCTCCGGGGTGCCATAGGACAACAACGACAAGTTAAATTTACTGGCTGCAGGGCAAAGGCCTCTTTGTTAGCAGGGCCGTATTTCCCCCTAGGCCCACAAGGCCCGGGCCTAGGGGCCGAGACCGAGTCAAATGCCTAGGAGCCCTGGCCCTCTAAGGCCAGCCCTGTCTGTTAGATCTCCACAACCAATAAATAGCCGTTGCCTCTGGGCAACTATCATTCACGCAGCATTTTAGTTTTCGAGCGGAACGGTCAGCGGGCGACCGGCGCCACGCTCATAAACCCGCCACAAGATGGCGCTGTCCGCTTTATGGCCGCGTGCGCAACGGGCTGTAATGGAGCTACAATATTGACAGACCATTAATTCGACAGGAAATTGTGCTGAAGTCGCTAGGTGCAGGTGATTGTGAACTTTTCAAATTACCCGCGAGCACGCGGTTGTTTCCACTTCAAATAGACGTTAGCTCTCGGGCGAGTTGAACAAACTCGACCGCCGCTGCAGGCTCGCTAAATAAATGCAGATATAAGGCAACGCCGCTACGGTGAAAACGTAAAATCCTTTTTATTTAGTCATAGACGTATTGATTTGTCTCTGTTGACCAGTAACTACTAATTAAGTTGCTTAAAAATAGAAAAGGCAAGAAAGTATCTTGAAACAATAAAGGATATGAAACGCACTTCTGTTCTGAGTCTAGTTCAATCTATCCGCCTACCTATTTCTTATATTGTCACAATGGTTACCTATTCTGTAAGAGATAGTCTTGATTACACATGACGTAGATCGTAGGTTCCGTACAGTATAAATATTGAAGAGTAGGTGTAAGTACTTTTATAATGCATATAATATACGTGAGGTAGTTATTAAAGATCGTACATTTTCATTTCGTTATCGATTACAACTGGATGATAGAAGAGGCTCTGAGGCTCTATTATGAGGGTGTTTTTAATCACTTATTGGACTAGTCTTTACCCCATGTTAGTCTTACCCCACCTTACGGTATCACGTGAACTTAAGTAGATAATTATCATTAATATCATAAAGATTCACTTCCTATGAGTATAGTCTGTGAGTGGGAGTTTAGTACATAATAGTGGATCATATCGTGGACGTGTCGCTGTTGCTCTCTGTGGCCGGCTACGAATCGCGATACCTTAATACTTATGCCATAATCCATACACCATTTGAAAGACGTTATTTGATAGGTTATAATACAACCCTGTATTCATGCTTCCTTACACATATATTTAATTCAGGTACGTTAATGCGACAATGTTTTAACGCCAAATGCCAATATGTTTTGATTTTATTTTCATAAATTACACGCCTTGTACCACTTCTTTTCTGTTTAGCCCATTGGTTCACTGGCAGTATATGTGTTATTTCATTACGTCCGCCATTTGTATATTTATTTTATTATGCAATAAAAATTAATAAAAAAAAATTAACATTTTTTACCCGTATTTGGTGTGCTGAAAAAGGTTAATAGCAAGAACAGTTATAGTCTAGACAATACTGTCTTCACACGTGAGGGTTTCAGGTATCGACCGGCACTCAGCGGATCTAAATACGGCACCGTCTCTCCTATGACCTATATCTACATTATGAAGTTGATACGTATCAAAATTGTATTTAAGTATGCAGAGGCAGTTAACTAGAAACTGACTGCAACTTCTTCCACATTAGCCAACAGTTTTTATTCGTATGCTGTAAACGGGTAAAAAGTATCCCATAACCAACATTGGACATCCAACCACCGCTGTGCAGCGTTGTAATCAATAGCCATTACTTTGTAGAACTACAATTCTCCATACAAATCGTTTACGCAGTCGCTAACGAGTACGGTCACTGTTAATGGTAAGGGTACGAGTGGAGCTCTTCCATGCATCAACTTTACAAGAGAGACACAGTATTATTTCATTGTTCAAAGTGTAAGTTTGAAATGTAGTGGCGATATTTTGATTAAAAGTGACAAAGCATCTATCACTCACACTCGCATCTTGTCAAAACGTGACGGATGCTTTGTCACTTATTTATCGCGTGATAAAAGCAATCATCATCGGCCCGCAGATGCAGGCCCGGACTTAATCTCGAAACGGTGTTCAGCAAATGAAATGCTAGGTATTTTAAGGAGAACACTTTTATGGTGCAGGTCCTGCTTCTGGGACTGTGTGGCCCCTAGACTCAGACTGGCTGGACCCCTAGGCCTGGACCTTGTGGGCTTAGGGGTAAATACGGCGCCGCACAGATGTCAATAGAAGTTGGGTTGGATCGCGTAATCCGCGGTCGGCCGCCGGCGACGAAGGGACATATTCTTTTAATTAAGCGGCTGCGTCGTAAATTTTACGAGGCCCGTGATTTAACTATTATTTGTCATCAATCCGATGGGCTCCAAGCAAATAACGCTGACGGCCTGTGACGAATAAAACTTTACGTGTTGGTATTGATTTAAGATACGATACAAGCTAATAAATGTTTAACTGTTTCTGGATTAGGGGTTTCGTAAAACCTTAGGAACTACTAAAATACTATTAGTACGCTATTTTTTGGACTTCCGACGCGAATATTTACAAAACTGACTTTATCAAAAAACAATGTTTGGAGACCCCTGTTATTTTTAAAAGACCTATTCAACGACTTCCCACACACTAGTGATGGAACAAAAAAAAAATCACCCCTACTTTTAGGTGGTGTACGTGGTAAGGTGCGGGAGGTACCCGAGGCAAAAAAGTTTTTTATTTTATTTTAATTTTACCGTTTTGTCGGCGTGATACATACACATACTCATTCCAAATTTCAGCTTTCTAGTACTAATGATCACGGAGCTAAAGCCGCGGATGGACATACGGACAGACGGACATGATGGCGAAACTATAAGGGTTCCTAGTTGACTACGGAATCCTAAAATACAAAGATTCAACGTAGATATCTAATGCGTATATTTTCCTGCATTTTCTTTGAAGTTTCCATTTATAGATAAGTATCCGAGGACTAAGGATGTTTATGGCAGTTAGACAATACCTCCCGTAGGTAGCACGCCCACTAAGTCTTCATCTAATGACCCCAGTACTCAGAGTATGATGTCATCTAAGTAGGTAATTAAGTCCTTTGAAAAATTGGTAATGGAAATTAGCAAATTTCGCTTGGTAGTGTATATTCTACTAGATAGATAGATATACATCTACCATTGGCGTGGCGTCTATAAAATCCGATTCCCACCGGCTTGCCCACTTCAGGGCGACTGACCACCATTCTATATTGCAATTGAAAAAAGTAAGCGAAATCTACCTCGGCTTGTTCTGAGTTTTTGGTTAACGCCACAACTGAATTAATTTAAAAGCAGAAAGGATTTCTCTATGAAATAGGTGGAATGTAGTGCCCCGGATACAAGTATAATGTCCTAGATCCGACTAAATCTCAATATATGTCAAAGGTACGGTATCTTCAGTCAATACCGAACTGCGTGGGAACTGGGAAGTTGAGTAGATTTTTATAGTCACGTTTACCTGGCGCAGGTTTAAACTAAACTAGGAAATGTAATGTAGGTACGTGCTATGGACAAAGTGATAAATGGTGGTGTGTACCTACCACGCACCGTGGTCATTAGCCGGCGTGCCGCGGAAAATAAAGATTGTCTCTTACGCTGTAGGGATACAGCTGCAAATCAAATTTTCATTTACGGCGTACGGCCAAAATGTCCCGTGAACGTAAAAAGTTTGCGGAACACTGACCTATCTGTCCTAAGTAGCTTGTCACAAAATGCCCGGGCATTTAACAAGTTAACATTTGATCCATAACATTATCTTGTACTTAACTGTGTTAAGAAGTTAGAATACGAATATGGGTAAAGTATTTTTGTCATCAGTTAGTATCATTTACAATGACCTCTCATTATTGATATGTTACGTATGTGTATACGATACCTAGAATAGGCACAAGTTTTATTGTTAGTCGTCACGTTTTATTGCACGAAGTGACCTTTCTCGTGTTATCCCGTTTTATTTTCCTAATAATCATTACGCTATAAAACCTTTGTGTATTATTCTATCTTGTTGTACGTATTCTATCTTGTTATGCGTAGCGGATGTAAACACAAACTTGGCTTTTAAACAAATAAGGGATGTTCAGTTATTGTTTCACATAGGTAGCGGCATCTAGATGAAATTATAAAACTATTTTAGTCTGCCATCTAGTGTTGAATAGCAAAAGCTTACACAATTGGTGAAGAACTTGTTCGTTTTAATAAGTTCCGCTAGATGGCATAAAACACATAACACCGCTATTCGTCAACAGATGGCGCTGTAAGTAAAACCGTGTGACCGTATATTGGATAACCAGACGATATTTAATACAATACGGCTAATTACCTGAGCGTCATAATCATAATGTTATCATTAGATTAATTTGAACACAAAAATAATTAAAATATAATGATTAATGTATTAATATGTTCTTTTGTATATTTTGCATGCACTTACCTCCAAGTAAGATTGGTGTGTTTCCATTTCGCCCCTTGAAATGCAAATCTCTTCTTCCTGTTGGAGTTCTCTTCGTAGCCGATTTCTCGGTCAGGCCGTCCACATCTTTTTTTGCTTAGAAGTTCTTTTGTCGCCTCATCAATTTCACCCGTGACCGGAATTCCACCAAATTCCTGGAAATGAAGAAGAATTAGGTAGAAGAATGAAAAAAGCATATTATGTATACCTACATAAGTAGGTACGTAAATATGTAGGTATACTGACGAAAGTCCTTATAGGGATAAATTTGCCCACATGTATCATGTATGGCGTTTGTTTTTGTCATATTCTTTCTATGTGCAATAAAGTGTTTACATACATTACATATATACTTATATAGGTACATGCATATTCTGTCTCGCCAGTTTAAGGCCACACGGTGCTTAAGCAATTACATTTCGCTTCGTTAAATAGCTTATTTTTGGCGGTTGGCGTTCCGTTAATATGATGGCGCCAAGGAAGTCTCAAGTATAAACTTAAAAGCCAGATATATGTTTAATGCGATCCGGCCCTTCACACTCAAATTTAAAATTCTATGTTAGATCGCGAGGCATGTTTAAGGTTGTAGCTGTAAATGTTAATATCTGCCTACATTATTAAATATTTAAAATAAAACCGGTTTTGCAGGATCATAGGAGGCCGGGAGTTATTAGAAGGGAATCAGAATCATGTAAGTACCTAATAAAAATAAAAACAAAAACCGGCCAAGTGCGAGTCGGACTCGCGCACCGAGGGTTCCGTAGAAACACTCCATCCCTAAGTGGTTAAGTTAAGTTTGCACCTGGTATGTATAGCGCCCCATATAAAGTAGGTGCAAAGTTAGGTATTAATAGGTATTAAAAAAAAACTACTTACTAGATCTCGTTCAAAACAATTTTCGTTGGTAGTTTTTATAGTAATGTACATTATATGTTTTTTTTAGATTTTTCATTTTCTTATTTTAGAAGTTAGAGGGGGGGGGACCAACTTTTTTCCACTTTGGAAGCGTCTGTCACGCAAACTATTCGGTTTAGAAAAAAAATATTTTAGAAACCTCGATATCATTTTTAAAGACCTATCCATAGATAACCCACACGTATGTGTTTGACGAAAAAAAAAATTTTGAGTTTCAGTTCTAAGTATGGGGAGCCCCCAATATTTATTATTATTTTTTTATTTTTACATCAAAATCTTAATGCGGTTCACAGAATACATCTACCTACCAAGTTTCAACTGTATAGCTCTTATAGTTTCGGAAAAAAATGGCTGTGACATACGGACGGACAGACGGACAGACGGACAGACAGACAGACAGACAGACATGACGAATATATAAGGGTTCCGTTTTTTGCCATTTGGCTACGGAACCCTAAAAATTAATACTGATAGTCAAACTTGTCAGAGACCTTTGATTACTATACTTAATATGTGTTTGGCTATGGTTTGTAGTGTAACGAAAAGTAACGGATACTTTATCTATTTTATTTTATTTTATTTATTTGTTTAAGGATTACCAACAGATAAGATAACACATCAGACTATAATATAGTATAAGTATACAAATGACAAACTGGATGCTTATCCAATTATAGGTAACCACGGCTAGCACTATTATATATGTATAGGTATCTATTGTTTGTCGCCATTCTTAAGTTTTATGCACGTTGGCTTAAATAAGCTAGTAATACGTAAGTTTAAGCTACGTTGCACAAGGTAGGCTAAGCAAAGTCCCTGCCCGGCAAAGAAAAAAATTAGAATCCGGCGACTTCTTCCCTCGTTTTAAATAGTAATATGATGAACTGCATAACTTTATAGCCGTTGATAAAAATCTGAAATAAAAATGGACCAGTAGCCGTTCATTCCCTTAGCGCTCATTTGTTTTACTATGCTGATGAAAGACCCTCTGCTCCTCTAGCGTAACTGTCATATGCGACTATTTCTCGCGCAAGATAGTTACCCGTCTCTTTCTGCCCAGTAATGAGAGAGTGACGGGTAGCGCTATGTCGCGCGACAAGTCGCGGAGCATAGTTTATGCTAGACAGGATGGTCTTGTCTATTTAGTTATTTAAAAAAAAATCGTACTTGCAAGGTTTTGATCGCGATCCTGAAGTCATCCTCGTAGTACTCGGCGGCGTTGCCGCTGACCAAGTTCTGCACCTCTGGCTGCCCCGTACGGAGGTATCCAAAGGTTTGGAGGTAGTTTTTCTGAAATTAAACAGAATACAGATGTTACATCTTCTGAAGAACAAGGACTTTTGTTTTGATTTAAAAATATAATATACTAGAAGTTGCGCACGAAATTCGTCCGCTTGAAAGAAAAAGTCATAAGTCATAACCCTCTTTTTTAGTTCTCCGTAGGCGGGTAAAAAGTACTTAGGTATCCTATAACCATCTGGTGATGAGCAGCTACCCGTATACCAAAAATTGTCGAAATAAATCCAGCCGTGTGTCCAGATTTCATTTGTACAATTTTATAATACGAGTATTATAGATATCATAACTAAATAAGCTAAGCGCGATCCCGAAATGAAAAATATAATTAGATGTTGTAATATTTAATATAGGTCGCATAATGCCTATGTTCTGTAGGCATTGGGTCGCCCCGAGCGCCCCGAGCAAAGCTCAAATTATGATTATATGCGCGTGAGTTCTAAAGGTATTTAACGTCATGTGCTTTTACCCACCTACATAAGTCGCCTAACTAAACTTTAGCTAACGTCGGTTTCTGATAGCATTATTGTCCTCCGTTTTCCAGTTGATTGACCGTGATAAACAGATGATATTATACTACTCAAATCAAAGAGAGATAAAATCACTGGCTTTGGTGTCGCTCTACACTTGCAAGGAGACGCCCTAGACGCGGGTATACAACGATTTCCACAACTAGGTATACTATGTAATGACAATTTTATTTAAATTTAAATCGCTCATTAACCTGAATAAACTCCTGTGAAACGCCCCCTCTTTATTCAAGCCACGATTTCTTCACGAGCGATGTTTACATAACGTTGTGATCACAACGGGCTAAATTAACGTCTTTGTGCCTTTTTGTTTAGATTTCCATCTTATCTACCCTTCTGAGCAGGTATCAACAATTCAACACACAGTGCCGGCGGCTGTGTCGCTGTAACTAGGTACGAGAATATTATGCATTGTAAAATGAAACGCCTTTTATTTATAATAAGATATATTTTAACAGTCATTTGTAGTGTAGGTATTTTCACTTTCAGATATCACAAAATGAGGGATGCTTCAGGTATTTCTGTGTCACCTTTAACTCACTCGACTCGATGTTACGATTCAAGCTGCTTAATTATTATTATATGCTGCTTAAAGTGACATTCCACGTTAAAACCCGGTCGAGTTAAGTTTGCGTCTGGCGTCGCATATAGATAAATGAGGCGCAAACTGAACGCGACCGGGTTGGCAAAGTGGTGAATATACTAGGTTAGTACATCGCCACTTCCGAGATTTCTCCGAGTGCCTATTTCACAATCGTGACAATTGTCAGGGCCTGACGATATTCTTGGAAGTTTGTAAATCCTTCATTACTTACACATACCTACATCAGGTGCAAAATAGTGAGATGACCAAAAGGTGAACTTATATCTAGGAGTACGAAAAGAGGAAGATATCGCAGTCAATTGTGTCTAAAAATGCCTAACGACTTACGATAAAAACGAACCGTCTGGCATTTATTATTCACAACATAATAGGTAAGGTACATTCTGACTTTCACGATCAGACCGGAAAATGTAATCTGGAGATTTTATTTACATTAAACCCTATAAAACAACAAAGTTAATAACAACAAAAATACACCTGTTCCAACAGGGATGGGAAACACGAAATTAAATTTGAATTTTAAAGGCTATGTATTGTGTTTCGGAGCCGAACAGGCCGCGCCCGCGGCGCGGGTCTTGTTTGCAGAGGATGCCGACTTCTCGACTAATAATGAAGACTTTGTTTAAGCAATCTGCGGTCTATTATTCACTGCCTCAACTTATCTCTGTCCTAAATACTTTTGCGGGCTCTGTTTATTTGCATACCCTAGCACAGTACCGGTGTACGTACCTAACTACAAGAGATGGACAATTTAAGGTAAATTAAGGCAATTTCAGCCTCCTTTTATGGGATGGAGGTGTTTACTTATTTAAATGAAAGGGATTCGGGAACGGTTAACTGACAAACATCTGTAGCCCCGCGTACATAAGTAAAGAGGTAACGTAACGTTCAGTAACGTCGAGTTTTATGGATACATAATTGTATTCGCCCATCAGCCTCGCGTTTACAACTTATTTTAATTGAAACTGAGGCTTGATTACAAAACAAATAATTTACATAAATTAAGTACTTAATGGGTAGTATGTGAAATACGACGGAACGATTTACGCTCATGGAATGGCACTTATAATGATGGATATTGCTGTTGTTCCCCATTAGATTAGATTAGCAAAGGCAGGTCGCCGGGACCGGGTCAGCAGGGCTTCGATAAATCTGCTGGCTCGTACATTATATCCATAAAATAACGCTAATTTTCCGACAGTTGACAGAAATGGAACCGTGTTAATTGAAAGCCATTTTGCGAAAATTTATCGCCTGTCGATCCTAGCTTTTCCATTTATTCCAATGCGACTGACTGTGTGTCGAATTGTTGTTCCAAAAAATAAATATATTTAGGTCTTCTCGACCTCGTGGGGTCGGAGTCAGTTTATTTATGTTAGTATAGGTATCAAGTAATATATAGATTAAAAAAAAACAACTTTAAATAAAATAAAAAATAGGTATGATTAAAGGTGACAATACTTAAAATATTAAAAAAAAAATATTATGATAGTAGTATAGTTGACGTTTAAATAAATCGGGAATTATTAAAAGGTAATGTTTTAAACGTAAATATTGATATGAAGTACTTAGTAACAGGATAAGCAAATAAATTTATCGGCTGAAAATAAATTATCGTATATCAATCCAGCAGTTCATTTATCATAATTTATAGTTGAGACTTGACCCCACAGCATAAGGTGGGTAACTAATGGCTTTTCTTATAAAGTTCTTGTAACAATTTGTTTTTTGGGCATATTGGTACTACGATATTAATTAAGATATGTTATTCTCATAACGAAGAGCTAAACCGTTTATATTTCAAAGTGTTTGATTTCATTCTTGCCAATTGATTTTGTTGATTATAACCTAGACTTCATGTTTTATAATAAATAGAATATAAAAAACTTTATTCAGGAAACCACATTACAAGTCTTATCCAATATAACATGAATTCGATACGTATTAGGGCGGTGAATTCTTAACTGTGCCAGATCGCAGGTGTTTGTGGGCCGAACCGAAGGTGAGGGCCATAAATATGCAATCTGGGGTTTTACGAATTACTACCCGTATTTTGTCTAAAGTTTTACGCCTTGCCTTGGCCAGGAAATCCCATTTACGGCATAGTGACGAAATTAAACATGTAATATTCTGAATTAACTAGGTATAAGAAGTAGTATAGTGGGAATCCTTTAAGACACAAATACACCTTCCTGTTTACTTCACATATTTCCTTCAAACAAACAGAAACACGCCAGTATCCTGCCAGTAACGACCGATTCGCGTGCCCTAATCAATATGGGCCTTAATAGGTGTCTTCTGCCACCGGAGCCCCAAATTGGTGACAAAATGAGTCCCGAAGTAGGGCGCCCTGCCACTAATCGGAGCACTAGGTGCGTTCGTGACGATACCTATTTCATCCTGTAATTAATTGGAAAATCTCCGTCATTAAGTACCGTGAGCTAATTCTATTTTATTGTAATTGTATAAAATTACGCGTTGGAATTTGAGTATTAGGCAATTCATTCCATTTTGTCAAAATCACCGTCGTATTTGACAATACGTTGCTGTGTAATTCATAGTTGTCTTTTTTTACTGTAAAACATGAGACATTGGATATTGTACGCCGACGTATTGCCGCTTTTTAGGGTTTCGTACCCAAAGGGTAAAAACGGGACCCTATTACTGAGACTTCGCTGCAGTCCGTCCGTCCGTCCGTCTGTCACCAGGCTGGATCTCAAGAACGGTGATAGCTAGACAGTTGAAATTTTCACAGATGATGTATTTCTAACAACAAATACTTACTAAAAATAAAATAAAATAAATATTTAAGGGGGCTCCCATACAACAAACTTGTTATAGATTAAGGTACGGAACCCTTCATGCGTGAGTCGGACTCGCACTTGCCCATTTTTTTCTTCTACTTCTAAATCAATACTACGGCAGACACCCCATTTACCATTATAATATTTAAAACTCACACTCCATCAATTTCGATTAATCGCTTCCAAATAATCGCCTCGTCATTTCCGTGCGTACTGAATGTCATTACTGCGCACAGTAGCTGCTACTTAATCAAGCGAGGGGTGCAAGGGATCTCCCGAATTCCATGTTTCAAATCATGCCATCCCTCTCACTTAATTATAATACAGGAGAAGTATGAAAGGGATGGTACGATCGAACCTTTGAACTAGGGGTTGGAACTAACGGTGGTATGCATCGTCAGTGACGAGTATTGACATCTGCCGTCAGTTCCCGCCACTCCCGCGTCCAGTATGGAAATAAATGACGCCTCAATCATTCATTTTATGCAAGAATAAAATGTATATCGGAAACGCAGTCAGTTAATGCATCTGAACATACGTAAATAAAAGATTATCACTTTTGATCGATGCTGTTTAAGTTTGATGATCGAGCACGTGTCTTTTATTAATCTTAGCTCTCAAATCCTTTATTAAACAAAAGCAATCTGACTCTGAATGTAGGTCAGTCGAGATCAAGATATGACTCGTTTATGGTTCCAAACAGCGGCTCCGCCCAATTTCGGTGTAATTTGCAAATCAACGGTTCATTTCCTCGTGCGGTACCGCGTCCATATTCGCGCTCCGACTCCATATAATTGACCATTCCGAGAATTTTATTCCCAAGCATAATGACACAACAAATAAAACGAGCTCACTGCAATTTTAATGTAATTTTCGGCGCCATAATATCATGCTCATGGGTTAGACGGGAACGCACGTGTATCATAATTAAGGCCATGCATATTTGAACATATCCGGTATCGCATGCAAAATCGGGACTACATTAAATACTAATCCCGTTTGATATTGGGGGGACAAAGAAAGATATTTGAATTTCAAATCTGCAAGTGACACATGAAATTGCATTAGCGGAAACAATAGAGGGCGATTGTTCAGCCGCACGTCAATGATACGGCTTAACTAATGCAATTTTCCTGTTCCCGTAATGTGTTGTAGTTATTGGGCGATGATACGGCGAGAGTCCGGAAACGTTTCCAAGCCGGAAAACGACCCCACGGTGGAAACGTGGTGTCCGGGAATTCTGTTGAGGAATGCGTGTAACAATCTTGCCACATACAGTGAGCAACATTACCCTTACCATGAATTTACAGTGACCGATTACTTAAACGATTTGTATGGAGAACTGTAGTTCTACAAAATGACCGCTAGGGGCCTGTACGCCTTCTTTATTCTTCATACAAATCGTGTACGCTGTCGCTGGCGAGTACGGTCACGTTAACTCATGGTGAGGGAACTGAAGTTGATACGCACGCCAGGTGCTAAAAATGATTTATGCATTCTAGACTCTATTATTTATTTAAACTTTATTGCACAAAATACATAAGTAAAAGTACAAATGGCGGACTTAATGCCATGAGGCATTCTCTACCAGTCAACCACAAGGTCAAACAGAGACATTATTGGTGCGGGAAGGGTGTACAACAATACGTGTATACACACGATGCAAATGTCGAAACAAAAAACACTATTTACGTTGGTAACGCCGCCAGCATACTGGGGACCATGCCGCAGGCGGACCTTTTGGATGGGGTATTCCTTTTATGACCCCTTTTTTTCTAATATTGTATTTTAGGTTATTTAGAGTAAGGTTTTTAAGTTTTTTTTATATTTGTTTTAACTTTTAGATTTAATTATGTAGATTGAGTTATGATTTTAAATGTCAACATGATAAATACATATTTATCTATAGAAAAACAGGGTTGTACGGATCATTGTGAGCGTGTAATATGGCTTAGCTACTTCTACTGCTGACTGTACAAGTATTGGAAGTAAACGATGACCACAGACATGTGTATGACTGATGGGTGTGGGTAACAGAATACCTGGAGGAAACTTAAAAGGAACATCGTATTACTATTATTTCCAAGTTGGTTAATTTCGCAGCATTTTTTTTTCTAACACTCGTTCTTTTCTGAAACCATAAACTTTTCTAGGTATTTATTTTATACATCTTTGTTAACCTGACGTTATGTTAATTTAGGTTATTTTTACCAAATGATGTAATATTTGTAGGTAAATAAGTTATAGGTTAGTTTTATACAAATATTAACAGACAATAGATATTTGGTACATTGAAAACTTAGGTAGTTGGCGAAATTAAACGGTTGGCAAATGCAACCGTTTGTTCTCAATATAAGCAATCACTTAAATTCAGCTACTTAATTCGTGCCATCTTTGTGACTGTAGAGTCGAACACAAAAGAAAATTCTCCATAATATCCAATTTGCTGGTTCAACACACACCCAAGCAAATTATTTAAGCGTTCATCGAACAAAGTTATTCGTCTGCTTCTACAGGGCGAACTTAAGTGTTGTCTAGACATAAATTAAAATTTTAACTACACTTTCTTAACTAAACAAATAAACAAAATTAATCTGCTCATCTGAATATTCTACTAAAAATATTTTAAGTTCTCATTGTTCTAGCTTTATTCGTAATCCGGCACGACGGTTCTAGGTACCTATTAAATGTGTTTATTATCTTTATCTAGCTACCATTATATATAATTGTAAAACCGGCCAAGTGCGAGTCGCACTCGCGCACCGTGGGTTTCGTACAAAGACTTATCCCATCTTAACTAGCCAGGTAAAGTTAATACATCATCTGTGAAAATGTCAACTGTCTAAGCTATCACGGTTTATGAAATACAGTCTGGTGACAGACGGACAGATAGACAGCGGAGTCGTAGTAATAGGGTCCCGTTTTTTACCCTTTGGGTACGGAATCCTAAAAAAAAAACTCGTTGCATTGCAGATGATAAAAAAAAAATAAGTGAGTGACCTGAAGAATAAAAATTATCCCGAAAAGTGCCATTTTTATTATTCTATGCGAATGTTAAAAGGCCAAGACTACTTTAAATCGCCATTCCAATGCAATACTATATAATCGATAACTTATTGTTATGATTTAGTTGGATAACTTTAATTAATAATTATTGGTAGTCTCGATTCCCGCGGCGTCTTCGGTGCAAGTCGCTCGGCGCCAACCGGGCGTGATAACGCGGGGCAACAACATCGCATCAGATTACTATCACAGTTGTACGGCCAGCATATTGAGCGTGAAGCGATCCCTGTCGCTACACAATTATAATATCGCTCCGAAGCGTTCATTTGTGTTTTAGGTACTTTGGGAAATAGACCTTTACCCTCAAAATGCGATAATTTTTGTTTTTACTAAGAAAATATTAATATTACCGTAGCACATAAAAGTAACTATACACATTGAATTGAATTTCTTTACGCCAGTTTTTTTGCTTTCGACACTTTCGGGGGGGGTGGGTTTATTGATTCGCGCAAGTTTCATTATTGACGATAAACTAACTGGATTGGACTTAAAACCTAAGGGCGGAGGTTTATTATCAATCATAAAAACATGTTTATTTACTTTTAAATATTGACAAAAGTAAATTCTGAAAGAAAACATTTAAGGTAACACTGCAACGTACGTAAGCAGGACTTGATTCTTCAGCTCCGGCCTACCAACTGAGCTATCACGTCGTTGATGTGGATGTGCTCTTATAAACGAGCGAAAGCATCAGTCCCTTTTTTTCATGCTAATACTCGTACTGTAAAGTATTACTAAACTGTAACATTTTACGCTCAAATTTTACAATTTATAACATACCTAAACCGCAGGATGCACTGAACGAATGCGATTCAACAGATAGTGTCAGCGGCTGTAGTGTGCATACGCAATTTGATTTACGCGGCGTGTGAAATCCTTCTAATATTTTAACATAATAAACGGTCCAGACGTCATCCCACGTCTGCACACGGGGGAGAAGCCTGTTTTATGGCCAGGACAAAGGACGTGACGACGCTCAACTGAGATATCATGACTACATACCGTGTATGTTGCTGTATGTTATGTGTATGTTTAGAAATTACAAACAATGAGCTTGTCTAAACTTTTGATATTATCAAGGGTGAACGACGTTGTATATAATTTCACTAAATCTATTCTGGTTTGATATACCATTGCTTTGTAAAATGTAATGTAACGAATGGTATAATATCGTTAGATACGTTAGTTACCTCGCGTCCCTAAGAGCGAAAATAAAGCAATATCAAACGTTAAGGTACATTATATTAAATACTGTCAGGTATGTTTTAAAACATTACGGATTCGCCACATATGCGAAGATCAAAAAGGAGAACCGTCTGCGAGCCTATGATGGTTGCTTTTCTCACATGATAAATAAGTAACAAAGCGTCACTCACACTCGCATCTTGTCAAAACGTGACGGATGCTTTGTCACTTATTTATCGCGTGGTAAAAGCAACAATCATTGGCCCGCTGCAGTGTTGTATTCTGTGATAAAATCCACTCGGCGGCACGGGTCGACAAAACAGGCACTACTTACTGTGCACTAACTCGTAAAACTTTCAACCGCAAAGCCTCTAAAACGTACAAGGAATGCTTTTCATGTGTTTATTTTGAGGATATTGATTATTTTACTTTATAGTGGTAGTTAAACGGTCTTTTGACCTTTCCAACGTTGACGTCTTGATTTCTGACGTATCTACACTAGACCACACTAGACGTATCTACAATCTATTCTAGATGAAAGAATAAACAGGGTTAAAATGGAAAGAAAACAATGCAAATATATTACGATGTTTTCGCTTCAAGTTCGATGTTTTCGGTGAAGGAAAACATCGTGAGGAAACCACCTAAGCCCAAATAAGGTCTAGTTTCCCCTCTGGGTTGGAAGGTCAGATGGCAGTCGCTTGCGTAAAAACTAGTGCCTACGCCACATCTTGGGA
Organism: Apotomis capreana; assembly: GCA_947623375.1. Lineage (NCBI taxonomy): Eukaryota > Metazoa > Arthropoda > Insecta > Lepidoptera > Tortricidae > Apotomis > Apotomis capreana. The sequence goes on from OX392512.1 coordinate 18,156,350, forward strand.
TTTAGGTAGCCGACCCCAATTGAGAATTCATTCTCAAAAAATGGGACAAAGGCTAGGAGGATGTGTGTGTGTGTGTTTTCGCTTCAAGTTATCCAAACATATTGTTAGAGTGGAAAGCTCCGAATGAATTGGGTGATAGTCTAAATATACACAACTTGTCTTGTTCAGTAACAATTTCAATATGTAACTATGTAAATATCAATTTAAGATGTTTTTGAAAGATATCAACCTGTTTTAATAAGTAATTCACGAAATAACTTAAGTCTCACAATTTACAACACTCAACTTAGGTACCCTTCTGAAACCCGCAGCTGCGAACTTTACCCAACAGATTATAGCTAATCATACCATTTATCAACTTAACGGGCTCGCACTAAACCTAGATTCAATCAATGTATAGCTAGTTTTAATTGGAATAATAATATACAGTCCGTGAGCTCTCAAGTTACGATTCGGGTTTGGGTGAAAACTGAGAGGTTCTTATCTGGATCGCGTAAGAGCGAGCGGGACAGGTATAAAACGCGAATCGTATTCTAACAGCTCATGCACTGTACAGTAAGCTCATCATAAAAATGAGATAACTTTAACTATCACAACGAGTAAGAGATTGTAAGACTATTTCAGTCGTAATTACTCCCCACAAGTCGACGGAGACTTAAATATGTTCACTTCAATCATAGACGTCGGTTGGGCTAGCTGTAAACTTTTATAGCAGAAATAGATGTCGGTGCCCTCGTCTTCTCTGGATAAGACATTAAAAAAAAAACTATTTAACCACGTCACCAGGAAAAACTGAATAAAACCTATTACCTATCCGTAAATGGAATGTTGGAGTAAGGCCTGTTCCCGCGCGCGTCCTTATTCGGAGCGTCCCTATAAAGCCTGCCACCGGACTGACGTGTCCCCATTCCCGCAGGCTGCCCATTGTTGCCGACTCAACGCGACTAGGAATGAGCTGGTGTTCTTAAAATACATAAGACGGTATAACATTGTCACGACTACGGCCGAATCGATCTGTGAGTTGTTTGCATTTGTTATGAGCACTTTCTCGAAAATTACGCTGTGAATTTATTGGCTCGGTTTTACCGCAAAACATACTTCAAGAACGGGATACCTAGTATAAATTACAATGCAAGATAAGGCAGTAGATAAAGCGATTCTCAGCGTGCCCGACAATCTTTGCTTACAATCTAATAAAATAATCATAAATATGTGTTTGGGATTTGGGATTGTTCGAATCTCAGGAGGATACCTATTAAAATTAATAAAAAACGAACGAGGTACAAGGGTTCATGGTGAGCGAAAGGTCGATAAACAGGCGTTGGGTGCGATACCCATTCCCGGACTTCGTCTCCAGACGCCGATCACCGCAAACTTGCAAACTGACTGCGCTTAAGGAAAATCCCAATTAGACTTTAATGACCTTTGTGCATCATCCAACAGCGAATTAAAGGATGCGTTCAGCAGTGTGGTTTACAAGCGGAATATTATATTGGTTGTAAATACTTTATTAGCTTAAGGTAATGCTCCCTGTCAGTAACACTTCGTTTAACGACCGCTTGAATCGCTCTAGATACATAATCATCACTATTGCCTACTTACGCCAGCCTTGGATATCCTTCAACGACATTATCAAGTTCTGAATCCGTTGTAAATCCAATAAATAATTGTGACACGAACTAGAAAAGGCAACTGAGAGGTAGAAAGTCAATAACTTGTGCCGAGCTACCTATTAGATGCCTTTGCGATATTCAGTCTTAGAAGTGCTCAAGAATAGCCGCCCGGAGTGGAGTTGGAACTTATTCCAGTCGCGCCAATTTAGTCGGACGGAGGATGGCTGAAAATTTTATAAGAATGGATACCTTTGCTAGAAGTTCTCAGACGTTTCTCAGACTTGGGTAAATGCAACTGTTGTTTAGATCTACTTAGCGTGTAGTAAAAAAGTTACTGCAAAAGTCGCAGGTATTTTACTTTGTGTATACCAAGGACTAGGTTTTCTTGTAAGGACTTCCTACTTGCGTTAGCCAAGTGTAGGTTAATAATTTATTACACAAATGCACACATCATCTCTGATCACGCGAATGCTCCAAGTGCACAGTCGTCCAGTCACCGCTCCATAACCGTCAACTTGCAGCTGGACAAAGTTGATTCACCATTTCGCACTGTAAGTGACATTACAATCTTTAGATATTTCTATCAATCTGATTTCACAATCGGGTTAAGCTTATATGGGAACCAATAAATAATAAGTAAAACTACGTATGAAATGGCCACGTTGTTCAAGTCGAACTTCGAATCGATTAGGGATTCAAAATCATGAGCTACGATCGGTTGCGACGGCGGCCAAACGCAAACTGCTGTTTCCTATGTATTTTAATATGGTAGATTAAGTACTAAAGCCACCAACGATTACACAAAATAATATACTGGGACAAAGTGTACAGTGTAAGTAAGGATAAGCCCCTAAAAAGAAGTTTAATATCACCGCCCCAAACACGGCTCTATTAACACGCAGCTAATTTGCACGAACGCAGGGAGAAGAAGGAGCCCAGCAGACCATACAAGGGTCACGTATTAATTTGTCAAGCTATAGTGATGTAGTCATTTTAAGTTTTCGGCTTTTTGCCATGCAGCCCTTACGCGATGTATTCATTTTGCGATCTATAGTCAGTCTTCTAGTGACCCCATAATACTAAACCGGTGACGCAGCTCAAATTAAGAGGAGCACCAATGTTCACTCACTGTCGGTCTTATTCAGTGGACAATGGTAGCGTGACGTCACAAGTTGGGGTGCTTATTCCTGGTATAAAATTCTTTAGAGCATTGAAACTGATTCGTTTATATGATAATGACCGTCCAGGGAGGTTACTGAAGTATGGGCCAATTGAGTTTCCCGAACTTCGTTATTTCCCAAAATGTTTTATCTCTCATTATCATTATTTGATAATAATCCGATAATAATTCGAGCGAGCGAAGCGGCCCCGTTTCAACTTAGCCTAAAATTATTTCGTATGTCCGGGTGTTTGGATGTTCAGATTACCGGCTGTTCTCGCCTAGAGGTCACATTTCTCGACCGACTCTCATAAAATTTTGTGACTAGGTTCGTTAATTATATAGAACATTTTCTCGATTCACTTTTGTCAAATGTTTCGAAATGGCGGAGATATATGGGGGTTGAAAACGTAAAAAAATATAAATTTTACACATTTCAAAGCAAATTACCGAGGTCTAGAGCTTTTGAACTCATCCATACTTATATTATAAATGCGAAAGTGTGTCTGTCCGTTACCTCTTCACGCTTAAACCGCTGAACCGACTTAGATGAAATTTGGTATGGAGATAGTTTGAGACCCGGGAAAGGACATAGGATACTTTTCATCCCGAATAAATTTAGTGTTCCCGCGGGATGAGCGGGTAACACCGCGGGGCACAGCTAGTAATTAGATAAGCAGACAATTTTGGAAAAAACCGGCCAAGTGCGAGTCGGACTCGCGCACCGAGGGTTCCGTACAAACACTTTCCATCCCTAAGTGGTTAAGTTAAGTTTGCACCTGGTATGTATAGCGCCCCATATAAATTAGTTGCAAAGTTAGGTATTAAAAAAAAAATTATGGTTTTCGTAATTATTCCTTTACTATAAGACGCTATGCTATAAGACGTTGCTTCGTACCAAATTTCAAGATTCTGAGTTCACGGGAAGCACCCTGTAGGTTTTGATTCCCTTGCAAGTGTCGAAAATTTGCGGCATAAACGGCTGTATCTTTTGATTGCGTTGGCTTAGAAGTTTGATTTTTTCACAGCTTCAAGGGACAGTAGACCTGAGTAATTGATATAAATTTCAGCTTCATACCTCCACGCGTTCCTGAGAAAAAGGGTCTTGACAGACGGACGGACGGACGGACAGACGGACAACAAAGTGATCCTATAAGGGTTCCGTTTTTTCCTTTTGAGGTACGGAACCCTAAAAAGCCTGTAGGTACTAATACATATCTATGAGTCAGTTTTTCAGTTTAAATAATCCTAATCCTAACTTAAATATTCGCTCATAGTCATGAAATTGTCTGACACATCTTCGTGACATTATGTCAAAAGTGGGCTTAGCGTGAACCCCAACACACCCTGAATTTGCTTATAAAATAATGAGTCAACGACCCGCCAATCATATGTTTGAGGTCGCCAAACTAAAATAGACCGGCAAGGTCATTGCGACTACTACACACTCTACAGGAAGAGTCTCGTGTCGGTTTTAATTTTGTCGCCAACTATTGGCGAAATGACGATGACGCCGCGGCCGTTCACTGCGGACAACGATTTGCACTGGTGGGCTGTATTAATATGGAATTGGCTGGATTAACTTTTTCTTGTTGTTATTCTGTCCCGTAACCCGGGGGACAATAGTGATTACACTTTTTAGAAAAGTGTTTTTTTATATTAATGGTATATTATCAGAAGATAGTACTCTATAAGAATGGGCTTATAACTCCTGCAATTACAAAGTTTTTGGTAAATATAACCACGGTAGAAAGAGTGACCCAAGGGACATCCCCATGGCAACGAGCATCAGAAAAGAGTTTCGGTGACTAGCCCGTCAAGTTAGGCTTGGTGAATTACGATTGCAGGTCGCTAGGTCGCTACCATCGACCCTTCTTATTTTTGAAATAATAATAAGCATAATATATGTTAACGAATATAGATATAAGTAATTTTCAGAATATCGTGACATTCGGAATAAGCCTTAGGTTCACCTTATATGCCTTTAACGTCTCTAGAGGTTGGGTGGTAGAGAATGTCTTGTGTTATGAAGTCTATCCTAATAAATACCTACGTATTATTATGACACTATGAATTTAATAGGCAATAGAAAGACTTTGATTTTACAACTGGGACAAATTGACATATTAAACTCCCTGAGCTCTGGCCAACGAGTATGATTAATCATTGTGGACGCACGGACAGACAAGCCAATTCAGGTTAACGTGAAGTTCACTGACTTTCTGGTCAAAGACACCCCATGCAGTGCACTCACAGGAGATTTAATTACTTATGCATCGGGCCTGCCGGGATTCCATTATGGGAAAGCATTTGGTTCCTAAGTGATCGTGACTACCGGACTAACAAGTAGAGAAGAATAGTAGGTATACGATAATTGTGAGTGGCCACTGTTCTGGGCAGATTATATCCATTACATTAGCTGTTGCCTTATACTTGCAAGTTTCATAATGCTAAGTTTACACGAGCTTAGTGCTTGACATTAAGTGTTACTGATTAGGGATATCTGCAAAGTGACAAGTGACAAGTCTCCGTTCACACATTGGTGCAAGAAATAGGAATACTGTAAAAGCACACAGTCCTGCGTTATCAATTCAACTTAAAATGGTTGTTCAGAATATTCGAAAAGGGACAAGTACCTATTAGTAGTTGTTAGTTGGGGGTAGGAACTTGTCACTTAGTAAACAGGATCAGCTTTTAATCACTTGCAATTGCAGTTGCTCTCATACCAAGGTACAATAAGTTTACAGGTAAACATATTGTTTTAGTGCTTTTTGTTTACTAAGTATCCGGCAAAGTGGAGCCCCTACATTACACCAATTATAAAAAAAATAAAAATGTAGACGTGAAAGTGAAGTACTAAGCATTATCTTTTTGTTAAACTTGGGTAAACCCAGCTAATGCTGGGATACATTGTAATCACGGTGGAAGCGATGGTTACATTGTAACAGGATCCTAGTAATTTAAATAAAGCTATTTTAGTAGAAAAAATCCAGCCTGATTATACTACGGAACCCTAAAAAAAGAGCATATAAACGTTTTTGTATACAATCACTTAATCTTTTAAGTTTTTCTACCCTACATTATTCATCAGATTTTTTGTTACAAAAACAGAACGTTATACGCTCAACAATAATTTGGGTCACACAAAGGTGTTTTATGGAAAACAGTTTACCTACCATGTTTTATGTTAATTGTTCACAACAAACGATGCAGCACGAACGGGCAATACCAACGACGCGACGAAACAAAATAAAAATCCCTTTTCATCCAACGTTTCAATTATAGAGCAGCGGACTCGTAATAAACAAGGTGAAAACGACGAGCAATCAAAACGGGAATTGCCGACTGCACTCGATTCCTCAGATTTCAAGTGGCTGTTAGCATTCAGTGTTAAAGTAAACTAACCGTGTAAATTGTGACCAGACAGATTCAACGTACAAATAAATGGAGTTGAAAAATACGCCTTTTATGGCAGGGGATAAAAGCGTGAAGCGAATAATGTCTGCAGCGCGCTGTTCACACGTGTGGATGTAGTCCCGTCCCGTCGCGGGGCCCGCCCGCCGAGTTGTCAAAACTGCGGCCCACACAGAAACAATAATGTTTTTCAACGTCTTAGATGGATTAAAACGGGGAGCCGGGAATGGCGAGAAAAAACAATACGACGGAAAGACAAATAGTCTCATAGTACAACTCTGCACACAAATAATGTCACGTACAGGATCGGATTCGAGTGCGTTTACTCGACTGTTCAACAAAAATATCGTTCCATGAGTAAGCGAGATTCGGTATTCGGTACGAATTGGATATTTGTAGCACGTTTTATTGGAATAAAGTAATAACAGAATTATTTCATTGTGAAAGTTATCGAAGTGGGCTGAATTGATGTGACAAATAATGTTACTTCACGGGTACTAAAATGGTAGTTTACAATAAAACTGTTGCTTCATACTCATCGTTATTACCAGATTATTGGGCATGAGCAAATTTTTTGTCCATGTTCTTTGAATCCGAAACGGACTGGCGATACGGCAATGCCAACATCTCTTTTTGTGTGAATATTTTTTATTTATAGAATTGTAGGTCACGAGATGGTTTAACTTAAATATGTTTTAGTCTGTAGTTTTGCTAAAAAAATAAGCTATCGGCTCTCGTGGTACTAAAACTACTTTATTCATATGGTCGAAACTGCGGAAGCGTTGGAAAACTGCTTTGACGGGGATCTATGTAAATTTTAACGTAGGCATGAAATGTCTAAAGGTAAACCCAGGTTTGGATCCATCGAACTTCGCACCACGATCCAAGATATAAGTTTTGCTTGTCGATAGTTCAAACTCGGCTTCGGAGCTCGTTATGTTATTTAATGTTTTGTTTACTATTATGAATGGTGTTAATTATGAAAGCGGAAGACAATCGCTAGGTAGGTAGTAATTCAGCACGTCTTGAGAGATTAATCCCCGCGTGGTAGGCTGTTAACGAGGACGGGTGAGTCAGTCGGCCCGCCGGCGCCGCCGCGGCGTCCCGTGCGCTCCCTGCCGTCATGGGAATCACTTGATTCATTCATAATCGGTACAATATCTGATAAATGATTGAACAACGGGAGAGAACTAAGAAAGCACGAACATTTCCAAATGCTATGCCACTCCAATAGAATCTGTAACGGACTCAAATAAAGTCTGTTTTTTTCGCACACATTAATACGTGTCACACACTTTTAATAAATTAACAAAATTGATTCCAGGCAGTTTAATACTCAGTCATCTACAGAAGACAAAAAGATCGCCTTATGTTTTAGTCTGTGGTTTTGATAAAAAGACAAACAGAAGACAAATAATAAATATGTCATTGTATTTAATATAATAGGATTACCTAAATCCCTTAGCCATAGATCGCTGAATTAATGCAAATGATTTGGGTACTCTAATTAGGTACTCGATAAACATTGAACCATTGATACAAAGGACATAAATTGTACTGTATCCAAAATAATGAGACATGTTTAAATTATCGATAAACATTGTTGAACGTAAAATGTATGAGGTATGATGGCAATCTCCAAACACGTATCGAACTCGTTCTTGAAAACGTGTATATAATGCTACTTTTTAATAGGAGCTGCAGAACATTTGAACTTAGTCCGTTGAAAAATATCTTTTATCGACATTTTTGACAGGTAATAAAGTCTGCCAAATAGAGGTTTCGAAACGAACTAATCGTGTATTATCTTTTTGTAGTTGACTACCGTCGGCAGACACCACTTGCGTGCGTTCACTATTAGTATATCAAAGGATTCATCATCGTTCACTAACCAACATGCAAGCTATAGGTCAAAACTATACCTTGCGTTACCGAACAAAATAGTGAGGGTCTTAAACTCAAGTTGACTCACTCACGTATTACGGCTATAGACTCAAATACTGCCTAACATCACTTGTGCAAATGCGGAATAGCGGTTATGATTCACTATGCAATAAAGCTGAAGGAAGTTTACATTTCATAATTCAGTACGTTATACTGCTAATTTAGAGTTACTTCGGGGATCTGGGTGACAAAAGATCCTCGCAAATAGGGCTTTAAGTAATTAATTCGCTGCCAAGTTATGACGCGTGTCGCTGCATTAATTATGGAGATTTTAATGAAACTTTAACGGTGCAGCTTAATTTACGTACAATTTGGAATTTAAGATAGGCTAGGATAATTTTCCGGTAATTATTAGTATTAGGCATACAGATGCCATGAGGCGTGGATCGGGAGTGTTTCAGAATTGGCCCTAGTCCTGTGAATGTCGTGGTAACCATTTGCTGGCTAGAGTAGGCTAGTATCTACCGTTGTTAAAATGCATGCTAAATAAAAAGAAACCAAGTGCATGCCTTTATTCAAAATATTTTATTGTATTTAGTTTGACGACGCGGTTGGCGCAGTGGTTAAGCAACTGCCTACTGAGCCGACGGTCCTGGGTTCGAATCCCGGCAAGGGCAAATATTTGAGTGATGAACTCGAATATTTGTGCCTGGGTCATGGATGTTATTTGTATTTAAGTATGTATTTATCTATTTAAGTATGTTTATCGTCTTCTAGTGTCCATAACACAAGCCTGCTAGAGCTTACTGTGGGACTAGATTGATTTGTGTGAGGTTGTCCGATATTTATTTATTATTTATTTATTTAATTAGTTCTAATATGCTTGTGTTATGGGTACTAGACGACGATCTATAGATATATAACCTAACCTAACTTCTACCTGCACCATATGTGTACTATTGTCATTGTCAGGGGTGTATGAAACAAAGTACTTAATATTATGTCTCCATGGGTACGCAAACATCAAACCACGCTACTTTTCGTGGCATAAATTTTAATATCATTGCTTCTACAATATTGCAGACATTCAGTAAGCCAGTTGGTATAACAAAAGTCTAATAAAAGTGTTGCATGTAAAATATTTCGGTAATAAAGTGAGCATATCGTCGGAACATTGTAATTTACCATCGTGAGCGTTTTGTGTAAATTGAGCCGTGCGAACAGACTGAATAATGAAGAGGTACCCCTAAAATTTTATCGTTAAATCGATCGGTAAACAGTTTATACGTTTCGCATCTCAGGAATGCATGGCTTGATGTTTTATGCGCCGAAATTATCGCTTCGAGCATGTAAGTAGTGAAATTAGGATAACCTTTTAGGACATCAGTCAACTTCAACTCGTTTTCATGCAATTGAAAAAAAAAATGAAAAAATGAAAATGAAAATTCAACGAAGATGTTATTTACTAACATGTTCATGGATACAGGCAGGACCATTTTGCTTGCTGCGGCACAGACAAAGATCATACAAAAAGTTCTGACCAAAATTTGCCTTTATTTTATCTAAAAACTGTCAGAAAAGTTCGGCCGTAGAATAGAATAATTAATCTGTAGTAGACTTACATTGGCTGATTAAATCCCTTATTTTTTATAATATTGTAATATATGCACATAAAATTAATACCCAGTACTTAATAAAAACTCAAGACTTTTTAGACTTTAGTTTTAGAACAAGGTTTAAAAAATACCGTTCGCTGTCGTTTCTGGTCCAAAGGTGCCCAGAACGCTCGCAGCATTTTCCACGCTGACATTCATTATACATTTTCGGTCTTAAAAAATAATAATACTTGTCGAACACTTTGTCGAAAGAAAATAAAATAAATAATAAATAAATAAATATTAAGGGACAATACGTCGTCCACAGAAAGGGTGTCGTATCACGAGGGTCCCAATTTACGTCTCTTATCGTACTGTTCGTGAAAGCGATAAAAGTTGGTATTAAATCCATCGAAATTTGGATGTTGTTGTTTAGTGAAATCAAGAAGGTGGCTAATAATATGGACAGCATTCATCAGCTACACCGACTAGAGTTTCACTCTTCAATTTATGATCTAGAGAAAAAACTCGCGTAGGTATATATGATATAGGATGTTGTCGGAAACTTTGAGTACATATTTACTCATTTCACGACCTCAAAACCGGGAGAATAAGTCACACCAATAAATTTTATTTTCACGTCAGAACCAGCCGCAAATCCTTCACTACAGCCCACCAAACGGTCACTTTAAAATTATTTACAGCGCACATAATTCTCTTGATTTTTTACGTGGTCATTGTTGCACTCACATCGGCGCTCGCAATGAAAGCGCATCAAAATTGCATTTAACTGACGCAATTTATATAAGCCCACTTTTTATGGGGCTTCTGATAACTATTAACTGACAATGATCGTCTTTAGCGATATTAAAATACTTACGTCTTTAGCGACGTTATTAATGTTTAATCGCATGGTAAAATCCCGCTTAAGGTAATCAAATTAAGTATCAAGTGACAGTGATAATATTTCTTTGCTTCTTGCTTCAATGCTTACGTTCGAGACATCGAAAAGCTTGGTAATTATAATTAATTCAACGTCAGATGTCTTTTTACTATTCAGGGATTTCTGAATACCTGGAACGCAGCGGGTCTAATAAAATCATTAGTTCCGTAACTAAATATTAATCCTCATGTGTGGTCTGAACAATGGATGTCCGGCCACGTCACCCCTGCAGTCCGGTGTCTGGCCCGTATCCTTCCAGCGAACAATTAATCGGAAAACTTTACGACCCATTTAACCTTATTCCTTTGACTTAAGTCTGATTTTACTAATAAAATTACATCGTTTCCGAGTTTTCTGTAAGCACTTCAACACGTGCTTCGTATTCGGTATCTATAATTACAGGCCGCAGCGCCAGACGCGCCTGACACTAATTATGATAGATGGAACTCCACAGGTACATCGGTATTGATCTTCCGAAATTGCAATCTTTGATAAACAATGCAATCTGTCATTGCATTTCCGACCGAACCAAAAATCGCTAAAACTTTATTACGTTTTGAGTAAATTTTAGAACCATATGAGAACAATGACTCCAAAACAAACGTGAGTGAATGCCTCTTAATTCAGTTACGACTGAGCCGTGGTGTAGCTTATTCAAGACCAGCTGAAACTCCGACGAACAGCTCTACAATTTATGGACACAAAATGAAGTCAACTGTCAGAACCTACCTACGAGTTATAGCGTTATGAAAGCCGTTGCGAATGGAAATGGATTACTTTCGAAGTGGTGTCAAAATTTCGGCGATAATCTGCATAATGGACGAATTTATGTCGCGGTGGCGACGTGTAGACGAAAGACGAATGACGAATGAAAACGAACCAGACGACAATGCGCGAGTTCAGGTGCATGGCGCAGCTGCTCGTTTTGTTTAATACATTTATGTGACTAGAAATGGAGCGACTTTTTGGGTTTCTTTGAATAATGTGTCTAGCATTAGTAATAATATAGTTACTAAAGTGTCAAGTGATATTATGAAAAGGGATGGTCAATGACAAAAGTAATAATTTTAAAACATTTACATGGTATATGCATACAAACTACTTACACATTATTAGGTATATGACAATCAGTTTTTTTGCAGGCATCAATTTTTTTTTACCAATGACGGCATCCCAACATGTGTATTTTCGAGTATAATAATTAGTTCGAATGGTAAAGTTTAGATTGCCTCTATTAGATTTGTTTATAAACGTACTGTAATGTTAGGTCTATTTATCTTAATTGATGGATTGTCTTTTTTCTTAAGTTAGGGTTGTTACAATAAATGTAAGTATATAAAAAGTACAAATAAAATAGTACATTACATCAGAGGCCGGGAAAATGAGGATTTCCGGCCAAGTAGGTATATACGGCCGAGCGAGCGTGCGAGCGAGGCCGGATAGTGATACGAGGCCGGGAATCCGTTTTCACGACGAGGCATGTATAGTGCTTTTCTCAAACATACAATGAAATAAAAAAATATACTTCAAAGAATAACACTTAATATTGTTTGTCCGATATTTTCCGAATTTGACCGAATTTTAAAAATCCGATTTCAGGAGCCCCAAAAACCCCCGGATACCGAATTTCAGCCTCCTAGGACCAATTTGAAATTTTCTCCATACAAATCGTTTTTTTTTCGATATTTTCCGAATTTTACCGAATTTTCGGACAAGATTTCAGATTCATATTTTTGAGCCCCGAGAGCCCCCGATACCGAGTTTTAGCCGCCTAGCACCAATTTGAAATTTTGAAAAAAAAAAGTCGCCATCTTGATTTTTTTTTCCACAAGTGTCTAACAACCAACCTTTAAAAACAAAACCTGCTTTTTGTCAAACCAGCCAGCTGTGTGAATGACCTTGTTGGTGAAACCAAAAAAAGGTTACTTTGCAGGCCTAGGCCGGAAAAGCAGTATGAAATCCCTTTACAGTCCTCTCGAGTTGTTGCGCCCAAAAAGCTATACTTCCGAGCCCATTTTAAGGAACGTAAAGACAATATTTCATTGGATGTTTGAGAAAAATATATTAAGTAGTCCAACAAAAAACAGGCAATAACAAATGTATTTAATTGACTTAACAGGTGAAGGAAAGATCATAATCAAGATTCAAAGCAAAAAACATCCTCCGCATGTGTCAATCAAATCCCAGACCAGTTCACCTCCAGGCTCCAGGTAGCACCGTGCGCCGATTCATCCTCATGGCACTAATTTTAATGATTGCTTCTTATTTTTTAGTAGGTAAGGACGTTAAAATCACCCTGAGAATCATTCTAGATGTAAGTACAACATCATATTTTTAACTGATAAGTCGAATTAGTATTTTTGTACTGTATATATAATTATCTTTTCTTTTTTATTTATCTAAGGGATTGTGGGGTAAAATTATTTCATTTCTTTTTTTCGAGTGTTTAATTTAAGGTAAAATACGAGTAATATATGTTAATTCTGACTACAGGCTCATACCATTTTTAAATTCAAACTGATTGTCCTTTGATAAAAAAATAATGACTTCAATTGTACACAGAGTTGATTCCACACAGTGTATTGAATTACCCACAATGTTATTATGTTTATCACGTAAGGTCAATGTCACTCACTCTACATATTATCTGGCTATACCATTATAAAGCTTATTTAAGTTTTGATATGATACATGTTCGCTAATCCGTATGTCATAGCGATATTCAGATGGTCTACTCCGAAATTTAAAAAATAATAAAAAATTACCCATGCCATCCTTCTCGGTTTCATGTAAAATGACATTTGAATGAGCGGGACGGCACACACGAAGTCTGATTATCGAACATCGGAGTACCCCTCCAGAGAAGCCTTTCAATGCGTGTGATGGGTTGCATCCTGCTTCAATTACATTAAGTGCAGTTTATTGCCGATTATTATGACTGCAGTCGTGAGTTGTGGGACTAGTATGAGTTACGACTATTGTATCTTTATTAACCTACTCGTTTGTACCCGCGGTTTCGTTCGTTTTATAAATAAGCTAAGTATCATAAATCTACAGACTACCACCGGTTGAAGTGATATTTCTATAAATCTTGTCTAACCTAACCTAACTCATCCGACAATATACAAGTGGATAAATTTGAAGAAATTAAATTAAAAGAAATAACTCAAACGTTACATTAGGCAAATAAAGTTATATTATATCAAACGTTGGCCACGCAGTCTGTACCAACCAAGGTTAATCTAAATAGTCAAACTCACATACAGTCATCAATTTCGTTCACAGAACACCTATACCAGTATATTGAGTGAAATTGAGATGTGATTGAACATGATAATCTACTCACTTTCTTAAATGAATCTCAAAAAAATGCATGATCGTATTCCACACTACGGCTACAAAATATGTCGCTATTTCTTAATATGTCACGTATAATTAATTATGTCGCTATTCTTAATAATATGTAGTGGTAAGTATAATGCATATGTGACAACAATAATCCCATAATCACTTTTCTATATATTAGCTAATTGCACTTACAGTACACGTTATTATACTTATTGTTATAAGAGTTTTCCACAATGTGACTAGCGAGCAGTTTATGACTCACACTACACTATTAATTAAATTGTGTCCTAGCTTCGAAATACTCATGTCGCCATTTTCAATTCGTGCGCATTAAAATGGACTAACTTCAAGTCGACGGCAATTAACGAATTTGTTCGCACAGCTTGTGATTCTGATTCATGTCCAAGTTATGTCGATATAGAGAGCAAAAGGGTTATGCCAATTGTTTACGACCTATGTAAATCATTACACTTTATATCACTTTATATCGCATCGCAATAAACAATCTTGCTTTTTCAAATAACTTTGATGAAAAAAATGAGATAGAAATATGAATAGGTACGAGCTTTACTCATACAAAATAAGATGGCAAAAAAATTTGCACTACATCTGTAGAATGGATGAATGGCACCTATAAAAAGTTGTTAATATTTATTTGTCCTCGTTTTACTATTCAAGTCACCGCTAAATACTTACTTTTGACGAATCAAGTTCAAGTTTCTATTATATTTAAGTTTACTCAAAATTGTTAAAGCTGTTGGTTCTCCTAAATAAATAAATAAATAAGTCACCGCTAAATAAACAAATCCAATCGGAAAAGCCTTTTTTTACGACTTTATAAAAATTATTTGGTATATCCCTATTACCTAACGAATTCGTTTGCACAGACTCGTGATTCTGATTCATGTTCAAGTCATGTCGATAGAGAGCAATTGTCGCTCCGACACTAAATATAACCGTTTTAACAAATACTCTCGTTACTCCTCTAGGGATAAAATTGAATAAGGGTTTGACAGACCGTATGATATGACTATTTCAGTATGGTACGGTCTTGGCCGTAAAATACACATGTTCCCGATCATTGTTCGTCGGTAAACGCTTTCTAGCAGGGAGCGTTAACAACTCATTTTATCGACCTATTTTAATAACCTTTCATCATAGACGGAGATGCCAAAGTATCACACGCGACGTATTAGTTTTTTTTATGTTCATGGACAGTTTGTTGAGAAAAGACACCGAAAGTGTGCCAAAAAGTTTTTGGAGAGCTATATAAATGTATTTCCAGCCACACAGAAAAACATAACAAAGACTCCGTTACACATAAGTAGTGTGTAGTACACTATACCTGTTACCTATAGAACTATATAGAGAGTAGATATATTAGGATTCCAAATTTAAACAAGGATCTTTAAAAAAAATGAATAAAATAATTGTGCTCTATAACTATAAGTAAAAGCTATGATTTAATCCAATATCATCATAACAGGGACATTGAATAAATATATGTAGTCAGGTTGGGTAAGGGAAACACAGTGGGGAAGTGACATTTATTTATTTTTTACCTAGAACTGTTTCTAAAAATCGGATTAACTACATATACTGTGATTTATTTTAAGTGTTTCTCTTACCCCAATGTGTTTCTCTTACCCAACCTGACAACTTTCGTAATATTGTAACGTTCAATTTTCATGAGTGGCCTTATACTTGTCTAGAGATACTAAAACCACCAAAAACTATAAAATGTATGAACAGTGACATAAAATGGAGTCATATTTGAAAAGTTAATTCAAACAAATAAGTATATGCAAGTAATTTTCTTTATAGGATCCTTACTTATTTACTTAAATTTACATTTTCTCTTTAAAATCTTTTTGTGGATGGATTTGAAGACTATATGTCAGGAACTTTTGTGCAATATATATCATCAGCTACTTTACTTATTGAACCATTGATTTGTTTTAATCATCAAAGCAAAAAGAAACAATTGAACGGTCACGCATTTCAATTTTCTTTGTGCTTTGATTTTTGCATCAATGGTTCAACATTAAAAAAATGTGGTGTTCCCACATTACAAATAATGAGACATTACATGTTATATAAGTTACTTATATTTCATAAACTTGTACGCTCTATAATGGAGTGTAATTTTTACTTTATTAATGAAAAAAATGCAGTTTTCGACAGGAAAGTCGAACCCACTAAGAATGAATAGACTCTAGGTCTAGGTACCAATATCAACCAATACAAGAAACTAAAACTACCACAGACATACCCACAAACTTGGTTTGTTATTGTAATATTGTGAACTAAACATAAAGTACACTCTTCATTGCCTGAGGGAGTTTTTTCGATCGTCTGCACGCTGGGGCGCTATTAATAAACAACCACTTAAGTTAATACAGTATTATTATTTACAGCACAATAACGGGAAGTTTTTATTTTTAAGTTGAATAAATTTCTTTTATTTATACCTAATTGTTTTCATTTCCTAATGAGTTTTTCGGAACTTATGTACGGAATGCCATTTGATATTTACCACTCGCTTTTCGGTGAAGGAAAACATCGTGAGGCCTAGTTTCCCCTCTGTATTGGAAGGTCAGATGGCAGTCGCTTGCGTAAAAACTAGTGCCTACGCCACATCTTGGGATTTAGGTAGCCGACCCCGATTGAGAATTCATTCTCAAAAAATGGGACAAAGGCTATGAGGATGATGATGTTTTCATTCAGCTGTGGATTAACATTTGTGCTTTAGTAATAATGAATTAATCAAAATTAACGAGTCTTTATTTACATACGAGTAGTTACAGATTTGGAAGATAATTTTAAATTTGATAATAAGGTAAAGGTTAGTCTGGACAAGGGCGGACACACCAAGTAAGCGCGTCTGGCATCTACCATAAAAATATCGAAAACTACAAATGTTACTTGTATGGTTGTAAGTAGAGATGGGTCGACTTTGGATTCTGCTGACTAGCCGACTATTTGATAAAAAAATTACCGATTGCAATGCCGTTAATGCTGGAACCCGAAAAAAAACTAGCTGGTTACAAGTAAAATGTAGATCAGTTATTTATATTATAGGATGGGTTTGTAATAAAAATATTGTAAAGAGCATCAAAATATTGATACCTACACGTCGAATTTGGCTAAAATAATGGTAATTATATTTTATATGTTCTCATTTTCCAGTATAGGTAATAAAGTGCCGAACAATCAACCGACTAGAAATGATGCCGAATAGTCGGCGACTAGTCGGCCCATCTCTAGTTGTAAGATATGACATCTGTACTTTCGATATTTTTATGGTAGTTGTGCTTACTCCGCGTGGCGCACTTATCCCGACTGGCCTTATAACGTTTCTACTTAAAAAAAAATTGCATCTAAAAACATAACATGAACTCAGTGAGGCTCTACTTAAGTGTATATAAGCGTCATATATGTATATTAGATAGTAGTATCTTTTTCATTGAAGTAAGATCACGTACGATGAAATTTAGTGTAGTTTCCAAACTTGTGATAATAAAGATTCGTCAAGAGATTGTGTAAATGAAGTCTGGATGCCTAATCTGTTCGCGGATCAAGTAAGACGCGGCAATACAATGTGAACCTACATCGCAAGTGGCTAAAATGCATATTTTATATTTTAATATTTTCAATCTAATCGAGGACCTTTAAGTTTAAAAAATCATGTAGATTAAATGTACTAATTTCTACATAAGCATAGTTCTAAAATTAGATTATTTATGGAAGTATTTATACAATACCGTGATATTCACAGTGGCAAAGTAAGTATGACAAAACATGCAAATTGAGATGAATATAGATGGATCCACAAATTTAAAAATTTTGACTGAAGAGATTAGATTTACCCCACGAAATTGGTTGTGTAATTTTTCTAATAGGAAATATCGACATGACATTTAAATGCCGGATTTATGCCTGTACTATACGAGAGGTTTAAGGCTGCCTGTCCACTAGAGCAAAACTGAGCTGTGTAAAATGGACCAATCACATTCCAGAGATTTAAATGCACGTCTTTTCGGCTTCACAAAGACGCAGCCTGATTGGTTCATTCTTCGCTTCAGTGGACAGGCAGCCTAAGCGATCGTTAGATTCGTAAGCTGGGCAGCGATGCTGCAGCTGCGCTATCATTTTCAATATAAGTCATATAAGTAAGTGTCCTACTTAAAATACCTATAGACAGCTATATAGTATATCAACGATCTAGTTCACTCATAGATGCGTTACTATTAATGTTGCATGTCAATCAAAATGCATCTAAAGCATCAGATGGGATCTCGTCGGCGCCGGCGCGATTAGCGCACGTGCTTGCCAATAAAACGGCAGTTAACCGTTTACACGCCAACATACTCTTCCTGGCTCGTTGTTTGTCTAACATATATACAATGCAGCAATTTTTACTGTCTAAATATGTGAAATAAAGATTTAAGGAGCGACCACACCGGTATTTAAATAGTCTTCCTAGGATGTCCGATGCTCAGTCAATTTTCTTCAAAGCTCTGGACGGCCTGCCATCAAGCTCCAGCGTGGGGGAGGCGGGGCATGTAGGACGACTACACAGTACACAGGCTACATAACCGCTTATACAGCCCTTTATTTATTTATTATTATTTATATTTACACAAAAGATCACCAGATAGGTAATGCATTGCTATACAGAGCAATTACGTTCCCTACAATGTTGTTGATTCTACAGTATAGCAGTGTATGGAGAATGTATGGAAATTCGCAACAATACCAAACGTCACACATGAGTAGATATTGATTGATTGAATCACAGATTGTAATGTCGAGTCAATAAACAAGTCATTCACCGGTCGCAATGAAAGATCTACCTCAACTCGTTATTACAGAACAAATAAACAGAAAGTGCTTCATACAAAACATGCACTGATCAAGTAATGAAGCACAGCAGCGCATATTGCAAGTATAAACTGAAACTGAAATTGTCTGAAGATAGCATCGTCGTCGAGTACGCTTGGAATATTGTTGCTCTTTACGAATAATAACAAAATAAAGCAGACAAATAGGTGGGTATAGATGTGTTGTGTGTACATGGTTGCCGACCTCTATATTAAACGTTTTTAATGTAAGAGGTCGGCAATTATGTACACACATAGCTGGGAGGCTGATAAGTTATAGAGTTGCATGCTATTATTTGATAGACATTATTAATTATTTTATCCTATGTTTACATGCTTTTTCTCATTTATTATCTTGCCATTTTTACATGTTAAACAGTGTTAAAAGTGAACTTTCTTCGCCCAGTTATGTTCTGTGTGTAGTACTGATTTTGTTCATGGAGCCATTCACGTATAAAGCAATGGCTGTTACGACGAGGATCATAACTAATGATTTACACTCTTCTTTATTGTTTTATTTATACAAACGTATTATGGGTTGTAGTAAATGTCATACAGATGGTTCATATTGTTGATAGGAGGAACAATTTATTGAGGATGATTAAGGAGTCTTTGATTTTCCTTGGAATTTTTTAAATACTCTTCTTAAGTGTCACGCGCAATGTCAGTTTGGAATATTTCTTTTCTTTCATTATAATTTTTTATACATATACACTAGCATGGGAGATACTTACACCCATTGTAGCTTTTTTATAATAAGAACGATTTGACGATTAAAATAATACCTGTATAATTAACTTAATTTCATATACCCTCATAAATACAATTTAAGTATATTAAAGTTTACTTAGTGTATTAGACTCTACTTCCCCATGATAGGTTAGCTTGATTTATGTGTAAACAGTTTCCAATACTTAATTATATTTTTATTGTATATATGACAGGTTTTGTTTACCAAGTTCCAAGTCTCATGCATTATAGAACTCAACACCTGAAACTAATCATTAAGAAATTTAAGTGTAGATATGATAAACGGTAAGTTTTTACACTAAAAAAAGTGATACAGAATTAAAGACGAAATAAAACAAAGAAAACAATTTAGAAAAATTAAATTTTGACCAAGTAGGTTGACGACAAAACAAAAGTAATAACTCGTTTCCTTGTTTGGTGGCCAAGTGCCAAAACGTAGCATTTCTTTCAACTTGTCGGCAAGTTCAGTTCAGACATGGAAGGTACAAAAGAGTGTCCGTTTCATATAAATTCCGTTAACTTAAGCCGTTCTGAAACAACACTATATAATTAGACTCATTTCACAGCCTTCGTGTCCTGTCAAGAGCACAAAACATTTCAATCGCTTATGAGCATTCATGCTTTACATCTGTCGCTCGTTCCTTACCACATGACTCCAGATATTAAGGTATATTCTTACTTGAGCAGACACAAATGATTCAATAATTAATATCATAATTAATCATCTTATTTGTATCAGATATATCTAGGTACCTACCGGGGTTTAAAAGAGAGACATCTTGAAGTAGAAAATTATTTTAGCTCTAAGCTCGAACAAGATATTACAGCCGTGTCGGTTAGTCAAAGTAAAGGTTTATTTACACTAGTAATGGCAATGGAAAAGTGAACTGACATACTGACTCAAGCACGTTATGATAAGTATAATATTTTTTGTTTAAGCATATAAAAAGGCAGTTATTTATTTAAATTTAAGGCGTAGGACTAATATTGGACTATTGTTAGGGTTCCGTAGCCAAATGGCAAAAACGGAACCCTTATAGATTCGTCATGTCTGTCTGTCCGTCTGTCCGTCCGTATGTCACAGCCATTTTTTTCCGAAACTATAAGAGCTATACTGTTGAAACTTGGTAGGTAGATGTATTCTGTAAACCGCATTAAGATTGTGATGCAAAAATAAAAAAATAATAATAAATATTGGGGGCTCCCCATACTTAGAACTGAAACTCAAATTTTTTTTTTTCATCAAACATACGTGTGGGGTGGGGTATCTATGGATAGGTATTCAAAAATGATATCGAGGTTCCTAAAATATTTTTTTTCTAAACCGAATAGTTTGCGTGACAGACGCTTCCAAAGTGGAAAAAAGTTGGTCCCCCCCCTCTAACTTCTAAAATAAGAAAATGAAAAATCTAAAAAAAACATATGATGTACATTACTATAAAAACTACCAACGAAAATGGTTTTGAACGAGATCTAGTAAGTAGTTTTTTTTTAATACCTAACTGCACCCAATTTATATGGGGCGCTATACATACCAGGTGCAAACTTAACTTAACCACTTAGGGATGGAAAGTGTTTGTACGGAACCCTCGGTGCGCGAGTCCGACTCGCACTTGGCCGGTTTTTTTAATCATGCAACTATTATATGCACCAACTAAACATCTACAACTAAATATATGTTTACTTTTTGTTTCTCTGCTACCCAAAAGTTGCCTGGAATAGATCGCTCTGTAGTGATAAAACCGCCTATTATCTACCATTCTTTAATTTAAGGTTTCTATTGTATTCTTTATCTTGATGGTGGGCAATCAAAAATATTCTATTCTATACTATGCAGAGGGTTCCAAGTTGTCTTAAATCTTTTTATATGTTTGGTACGCGATATTTTTACGAATTGTAGAGCGATAACAAGTGTATGTTTAATATTCATATTATGACTAAATAATTTAAGACAGTGTTTAGTAAAAGGTCCCATTGATCGACTTTCCATAGAG
Organism: Apotomis capreana; assembly: GCA_947623375.1. Lineage (NCBI taxonomy): Eukaryota > Metazoa > Arthropoda > Insecta > Lepidoptera > Tortricidae > Apotomis > Apotomis capreana. The sequence continues at coordinate 18,177,933 of OX392512.1, forward strand.
ACAAAGTTTTTCAACGCGTCTGTGGAAAACCGAACAATGAGAGCTTTTACTAAACACTGTCATATCACATTTCACCTCTTTAATCAATGTCTCTAATTCACTTTGTAGCTTCGTGTATACTGGGCTTAAAGCGGAGCTATAGGCGCCTTCGCCACCGAAAGTTTATACGATACGGCAGTACACTCAACAAGAGTAAATAAGGAGCATTGAATTTGTTTTATTTGTAAACGCGATAAAAATTATGAGCTCGTCAAACTTTTTATTTACGAGGCGCACTTTTATGCGTCTAATGAACTTATTCACTTAACTGTACTGACTATCCTTTAGTTAGTATGAATACTGTTCGATCAGCTGTGTCGAAAGCAAAGGTCAGTTCCCGTGGCGTTGACCCCACATCGATTGCGCTTCCCGCCTGCCGTATTGTGTCGACCTCCAACGAAAATACACACAAATACCATTATCTTGTTCAATGCGATATTTCGACTACGTGTTACGTAATATATGTCTATGAATGAATGACTGGAAAGCGGGTTATAAAGATAGAGCGTTAAGAGGCCTATAGAGACAAATATATTGATATTTTCAACCAACTTTATGAAGTGAATACTTTTCTCTGTGTTCTAGATATTAACATAGCTATTTCGTGCTACAATTACGTGCAGTCGAAAATAAGTTGAAAGAGAAAAAACTGTTTTCTGAGTTAATTTTGTCAATTTCGAGTAGTTTTTGATACAAACATTATCAATGAAAAATTCAAACTGTAGGTTTCAAATATATACCAATAAATCGCAACGGCCCTGTTCTAAGTAGTAGGTACCATTGATAATATGTTAAGAAACATGTTTGATCATGGAGAAAAATGTCAAACAATCAGCATTTTTGAACAGATAAGGAGCCTTAAACAGTTCTTTCTAAATGTGGGTAGGTTTGTGGGCGTTATTGCAATGCTGGAGCAGGAACTAGATATTACTAGTTTCTAGTGAATAAACTTCAGGAATAAGCACTGCGATTAAGTCACTTGTTTCGTTTAATCATGCCACTAATTCGCTTTGACATGACGTTATTAACATAAATATTAAATGTGCTTGTTTAATTTGATTTATTCGGTATCAGATATAAAATGTTTGTGTTTAATTAAATACCTAATTAATTGTTTTAATATTTAGTCACGCTATGATATATTGATAACAACCATGTTGTATGTTAAACCGTGTATAGTTGAAATTTTTAACGTAAAAAATATGTAAGGAGATATAATTGTGTATTATACAATACCTACATAGGTATTGCTTTTTATGCAGATTTTTGTCGACTTAAAATATTCAGACAATAAAACTAATCTCCCCGTAAAAACACGGTCAGTAAAATCATGTCTATTTGAATGGTACAAGGAACGAACATGTCTAGTCACTAGCAACTTTTTGAGTTATTGTTATCGTGATTTGCAAATTTGGATTTTGGAAGGATGTAATCATTCATATTTTTTTAAGTGACAAATAAGACAAGACTTACTTAAATATTTGAATCTGTAACTGAGCGGTAAATTATAGTCCATTGATTGCTCTATATTTTGAGACTAAAATCTCGTTTTAAAAAAATGTGAGTAGACATGTTTTTCCCGTGTGCCCTTCATTTGTTTATATCGGCATCATCAATAAACGTATTACTGTTTGAGACTTCGGTATTTCTCGCTTTTACGTAGATTTGAACCGAGCGTTGAAACAAAGTTATCCGTCCAATAACCTGACACCGTGCACCGTAACAGAAGGCAAATCGCCGATATGTTAAAACGTAAAAAGCCCTCCTCCGTCTTGCTGCGTTTTACAACCCCCGTGGCGCCGGCTATTTATACGCCGGGGGTGCGCGCCGACCTTTCCAAATACTGCCCTACGATAGTGGCATTAGTGTTGCCAACTCTTTAAAAATTGAATTAAGTAAAAGTTCGAAAGCATTTTACGAAAATTTACGTTTTCTGAAATGAACTAAAAAAATATTTATTAGAGCATCATCAAAAATAGATTAATTTGTTTGCAGACAATACGAAAATGTATCATGGTTTCATGGTAGAAAACATTCAAAACGAGGTATTTATGTAGTTTCTTTTTAAACAAAACTTCTATTTAAGTACTCTAGAAGAATCATGATTAGGAGCACACCGAATCTGCTGAGCACGTAACCGTCTTTATTTATCCGTACGTAAATATCTTTTTAGGTTATCACATATATAATACTTTTCTACATTTTAGCCCTTAAGTGGATTTCAGACCTGACAACACTGAGTGGCATCATAAGCTCCCTGCCGACAGACCCCGGCTCTATACTCACCATACCGGCCGTATATTCGTAATACTTTAGATGTATGTGTGTGTGTAAATCTAGTGTAGCACTAATGCTTGAGCTCCATCATTTTATTTCACAACGCTTTTTGTCTTTCTTACCCCCGACGAAAAATAGGGGTATACATTTAACGTTTCGCTACTTACCTAACTGTGCTGTCTGTGGCATCGTAGCTCATACAACGTACTCGTACCTATTTTAATTGAGTTAACTTAATCGAAATCAGTTTTCGCTATATGGTTCAAAGTAATCTGTCGAGCCTTTTGAATACTATCCAGTATTTATAAGAATTACCTTGTCAGTTAAATTCGCCTTTGTACATTTGTTATTTACTATGGTTTTATTTTTAATCGTACTCGTACCTATTTTAATTGAGTTAACTTAATCGAAATCAGTTTTAGCTATATGGTTCAAAGTAATCTGTCCAGCCTTTTGAATACTATCCAGTACTATTCAGTACTATCCAGTTTTTATAAGAATTACCTTGTAAGTTAAATTCGCCTTTGTACATTTGTTATTTACTATGGTTTTATTTTTAATTATTAGTGACAATAAAGTGTTTAGGTACACTCCTTATGCTACATTTTGTCAACCGTTAGACAGCGATAAAAAAAATATCCATTGGCAGACTTATTTATTACTGCAATCGCATCGCGGTAGCTCGCATATAGGTAATGCAATCTGAATTTAACCAGTCAACAATATTTATTCTGCTGTGCTGATAAAAATGATGAGGTAATATCAGTTTTTCAGGTCAACATTATTCATCTACTTACACAGAATTTCTGATGATGTTACTTGTATCGGTTTATTTCCTTATTCGCCAGTGTGGTAAGGTAGGTCATGATTATATATTATACGTTTTTGTCAGCTGTAATAATCCGAGAAATATTTCGAGGTAAATACTTTATTAATTGATTAATTGTTGACACTACCGATATCCTGTAATGGCTGCGGCTGTAACACTCAGTAGGCTAAAAGAGGAAGAAATTGCAACGTAATTGAAATAACAATAAACGCATTTTGTCAGCAATGATTCATCTTATAACAAAATAAGTTGTAAACACATATGCTAACATATGAAAAATCAATTTAATTGCATATAAACCTGACATATTAGAGATACAAGATTAATAAAGCTGCTTTATACGGCAATTCCCGTAAGTACATCGATCAAAGCCAAAGGAAACATTTGGCATAAATATAAACAGTTCATCGTGAATTCATTAGCGCTATCAAAGCTCATTGGCATCACATCAGCTGATTCGTGGTGCGTTTGACGGGTCATGCCCGCGCCGTGCCCTCCCGTAGTGAAAGTGGCCCGTTACATTTATAGTTCGGCGCAAGCGCATACCCCCCTTCACCGTCGTCTCCCCCCGACTAAACTTAGAATAGATATATGGCACGCGCTGACTGCACCGCCGTCCCAATCTATTATATTAACTGCATTATTGAGTTGCATTTAAAATTTATTTCGGGATGCTTTTAGTTCACTAGCTAATCTTTAATAATGAGGCAAAAAAGTCTGAGCAATTTGGGCTCTACGTGACTTTACTGAAAACGAGGTGGCTATAGAATCGATAAGAATACCTGCCGAGGATCTAGGCATTCTCACTGCGTTCTTGGCATTTTTGTGCCTGGGAAATAGGTCCGTTGTCGGCCTTAGCGTTAAATTGAATAAATTCCTTTCACTGTATCGTCAAACTTCAGAAATTAGGTCGAGTTCTTAAACTAGATAGAAAATAGGTTGTAGATTTGTAAAAAGGCAAGTGAACGTCAAAGGACAATTCATGGCCATAGTTTGAAAAAGCAGTAGGTACAATCAGCATCAAAAGTAGTTGTCAGTTTTAGTATCTAATTTGACATAAGCCCAGTAGTAAAATAGCTACTTTGATGCTTACCGTACCTTTCCATTAGTAAGCAACATATGTTCCCAGATTTGCAATCCTCATAACTGAAAATGAAACTAGTTTTAACCTCAAACAAAAAGGCGAGACAATGTTGATTATAGCACGCAGTGACATAAAAACGGCATTTTATCGCGAGCGTCCGCGCGCAATGTGACATATCAGGTCCGAGTTAACTTGACCATATTAAAGCGGTTTGCACTTTTAAGGTTGCAGCGAGTAACCAGAGTTGCAATGAGAAGCCTAACGAGGTGTGCCCATATGAATATAATTTAAGGACAATGCCATTAACATTTAAAACGAGCACAGATACCTAGGATTTCCGCGAAACATGGTTAACGCACTAGGGACACAAAGTTGCGATGTACCGGGAATGTCACAAGATACTTAACTAAGTATTTACATACTTTATGACTTCTATGGTTAATGCCTCGGTAATCTAACTATTTTTTAAGTCAACACGCCAATAAAGAAGATAAATGTGCGTGAAATCAATAAAGGTAGTGATATCATTCGTATACATATTTTGGTGTTTTTTTTAAAAGAAAAGTTCGTGTAATTATAAGATAATACCAATCTATACTAATATAAAAAAGAATGTATCAGAAAATAAGCAGGATACGTAAACGACGGTCTACTAATGTCATAACTTCACAATGAAAAGCATCCTCACAATTTACAATAAGGCAATAAGACATAAATTCTTAGTAAGCTGATATTTTTCACTGATGAGAATGAGAATGAGAACTTAATTAAAGTAAGCGAGAATTAAAACCATCTGTCTACAGTATCGTCTCTAGTTACAGATGCAAAGAAACTGAAACATTTATCATCATTATCAAGAGTAAAATTCTTTCTCTAATTGGGTAGACAAATAAATTGCAAGTCACTTAAGCTTTGAGCGCACAATTTAAAATATTCTGATTCAAACTGTTGAAAAATAACTTCTTTATATAAAACTAGCTTCTGTGAGCGACTTCGTCTGTGTATAATTACTTAATCACCATAAGGGATTAATAAAACGCTTTAATAAATCATAATGGTAAACATTAAATTACACATAATTATTATGCTTTAGGCCACACTTTAAAAACTTATTGCACTTTCTTAGTAAATCACATGTCCTTTTTTGGGACTCAAACTATTTCTGTACCGAATTTCATCTAAATCGGTTCAGCGGTTTAAGCGTAAAGAGGTAACAGACAGACGCATTTTCGCATTTATAATTACTACTGCGCCCCGCGGTATTATCCGCACATCCCAAGGGAGCACTATATTTTTTCGGGATAAAAAAAGGCCTATGTGTTAGGGCAGGGTGTCACTTTCATACCAAAAATCAAAATTAGTCCAGCCGTTTGAGCGTACAGAAGGAACAAACATACAATCACACTCACAAAACATTTGTCTTTATAATATTAATGTGACAGTAGTTAGTAGTAGGATAAAGCTACTGTAAGTTTAAAATAATCGTCTTCGTATTGGTTGGATTTCAAATAACAGTTATATTCCGCGTGCCGAGTACGTACGTACGTGACTGCCACCGTTGATGTTCTACATGTGATCGTTGAACCTCGCAGATGTGCGATAAAATACGATTCTTTCACCCAGATATATGGGTCATCGTTACATCGGACGTCGTAAATATCCCATAAGAAGAATCTAAAAATATAACAGCAGACATATTTAGAATGACAATGGAAAGCGGTAATGACGTGCCGGGCGGACATCCAATTTTTTCATCGGCGTTGTGGTTCGATAAACTCTTATAACAGTAGCATAAGGATGAATATGCGACGTCCTGTTGGACCTGTAGGAGCGGATACAAGATCTGACTCACAGGATCACCACGAATATTGTCCGGACCTCACGATCTATACGGAACGTGTGACGAATGCTAAACAAATTAATTCTTGGTTCTGTTCGAATTAGCATCGGGTAAACTATTCATTATTAGCCGAATTGCAAGGCGGATAGGATTCTTAATTATATTACTTTGAATATAAACAAATAGCTCAAATTATAGCCAGACGGATATTTTCCCCAAGTCGCAGGGTCTTAGAATATCTTATGAAGCACAATTATTGATCGTCGAACAAAATGTAATCGCATTACTTATTTTACCGAATGAAATACCTACAAGTGCTTGAGTAGGAGGACACTGCATTTTCTATGAATAAAAAATGTGAGGATATAGTTTATGTTACCGTTAGATTGCTTCCGATTTCCGGCAGTTATGTGTTAGTGTTATGAAATTGTAACATTGTTTAGTGACTAGCCGCTGTTTTCTCTGCGTATAAATGACCCAGAGAGCATTTTTTGTTTTCTGAGACCTCATAATTAAATAATATGTCATCTGTAAGTCCTCAAGAACGATGAAAAATATTTTGTAACCCTTTTAAATGTTCTAAACTACTATTGTAATCACTATATATGTATGGTGCACCTTAAATCGCTATACTCAATGACAGAATTTAAAAAAAATCGCTAAGATGTTTGATATTTGAGATAACATATGATGTTAATTAAGGTCATCATTTACGAGGTTCCTCAAGAATCGAAACGCAGTGCTTCAATTAGATTGCAAAAGTATATTTGTCTCATTCCAGCCAATTTGTCACAGGGGGACATTGCTACGGTCATCCTTGTCTGCAGTTCTATATTTATCCCGCAAGTCGATATTTCCGGCGAGCATTCTGCCTTAAGCGACTCTGATGCGTTCAGTACAGCACAATATCATAACATAAGTACAAATATAACTTAAAATAATAATTAAATCAATAGTTAATTCGAATTCGGTGTGCCGTTATGATATCTACAATTTAGCAATATCTCTATTTAACTACTGAACATAAAAAACAGAATTGACTCGAATATTTGTTCCTGGGTCATGGATGGTATTTATATGAGAATTTATAATATATTATGTACATCGTCGTCTAGTACCCATAGTACAAGCTTTGCTTTGTTTGGGACTAGGTCGATTTGTGTATGATTGACCCTTGATATTTATTTATTTATTAGTTAGTAACAGAAAATATGTTCGGGTCTCCTTAATGGTAAAGACGAGACATATTTCTGGCTGGTTTTCAGAATGTACTCAAAAATAATCCAACGATGAAGATAGATATTAGATTCAACCCAATGTTTTTAACTACGTGAAAAAAGCGATCAACCTACTTATTTTTTTTTCTCAATGTTGAATTGTGTTAAATTAAGAAAACCATTCAGGATCTACGTTTATCTAAAGAAGTAATATTTACATTATAGTTACATGAAGATGGTAGAGCTATTAATAAAGTTGTTGTTAGCAAACAATGACCTGATACTGTCTAATTTTATGTTACCACCCGGTCAAGTTAAGTATAAGTACACCTGATATCTATGTCGTCGCATACAAATGAGGCGCAAACTTAACGCGACCGAGTTGGCTAAGTGGCAATCTACCAGATATACCTACGCCACTTAAGAGTCAAAATTACCCAACTTAGGGATCTCGCTGTGATCTTACAATTATAGTGATCAACGCACCGCATAGCCCTGAGCCTGAGCAATGATTGATTGACTTAATATCTGAGAATTCCAGTTGACGGTTCTTAAAACTGTGCCTATCTACCTAAACGTGATAACCAAATTATAGTGATTCAGTCAGACTACAAAGGTGCGCTGTATGAGTGGAATTCGTGAAACCAATATGCATGTTATCGTCGTCTGCGATCTAGGAGAAGCAAACAGAGTTAAAGTCATGTAAATTTTCGGGTCACAATTCAAGGAAAATGTAACAAAGACGGTAAGAAGTTTGTTTAAACAAAATGCATTTAAAGTTATTTTGGTGAACTTATCGCCGAATTTATAGTATAAATGTTTTTATAAACTGCTTAGTATAGTTAAGTGAAATGAATATGCTTACATAAATAGTAGAACATCTATACTTTTCGATAGTTAAATCTAAAATTAATGGTGAGTAAAACGAATTAAAAAACTAAAAGGGCTCTATGAACCGTTTCGGAAGGTACCAGTTGCCGCGCTGTATCGCCAGGGAGATCCTTTGAGCCAAGTACCTACTTGCCGGAGCGAGGGTCCACGTGGCCGCGACAAACTCCTTAGGCTCGGCGCACCATGGCCCACCGGTCTCTTCGCCAACCGGGACGAACTCATACACTGGTTCCAGGGGGTACAGACCCATGCTTCACCTCGCTGTTTCACCTGGGCTAAACACGGGACTAGGTTATACCCAGGGATCACCCAGTTGAAACAGCGAGGTGAAGCACGGGTCTGTACCCGTTCCAGGTTGCAGTACTTAACGTGCTTTGTACTTTTCGATTAGATAGAGTAAGCAGTATAAAATCTATACTATTCAATGTGGTTCGTACGCTTGTCCCGCATGCGCACTTGGCCCGACTGACCTTAATTGTATAATATTAGTTTTTCGGAAATACTACATGATTTGGATAATATTTTGTATTTCAATTACGTTTCACTACCATCATCTAAGAGAAAACACGTCGTCGTCACGTCGAAAAAAAAAGTGATTTCCTAGTAAAGGTAAAGGCCTTGGTCCAAAATAATATCCGCACACTATATTTATTTTATTAAGGTAAAATCAGGATAATTGACAGCAGAAACTAATTACTCTCGTGAATAAACAATAGATTCCACTCATGTGGGTTACATCAATCCAGTATTAGCATAATTGGTGCGATAACACTCATACTATTTGGATGCAAATATGGCGCTCAGGTGGAAATCTAAAATCGCGGCTAACCGAAGGACTTCCGCTGTAATAGCCACTGATATTCCGCTTTTCAAACAAAGCTCGCTAGAATACTCAGCAATTTCGAAATGCAAATTTGAAATTAGCTTATTACTGACAGCCGATATTCATACTACAACATACGTACGCAGTTTTCTATAAGTTAGGTAGCGTTATGCTTAATTCGCTATTCTTTCGAACATTCAAAAAGGCTTTAAAAGATTTTTTTTTGGAAGACTCATAGTCTTGTATAAAAATAAAAATGCTACTAAGTACTTTTTTTGACATCCTTATTAAGGAGCTTTGATCATTTTAATGAATATGGCAGGTCCAGCAGGCCTAATACATAATAAGTACTTAAGGAGTGTATGATAAAAATAATAGTTATATGTACTCACACCACGGAGATAATAACAGTAAGGCCGCCTGTCCACATAAGCGGCGCGGAGAAAATGAACTATCAGGTTGCGTCTTTGTGAAGCCCAAAATAAGTGCATAATCCATACTAATATTATAAATGCGAAAGTGTGTCTGTCTGTCTGTCTGTCTGTTACCTCTTCACGCTTAAACCGCTGAACCGATTTAGATGAAATTTGGTATATAGATAGTTTCAGTTCCGGGAAGGACATAGGATACTTTTAATCTCGAATAAATATAGTGTTCCCGTGGGATGAGCGGGGTAATACCGCGGGGCACAGCTAGTTATAATATAAATCTGAGGAATGTGATTCGTCCATTTTACACATCTCCGCTCTGCTCCGGTCCGCTCCGTTTTTGCGGACAGGCAGCCTAAATCACAAAGACGTTTTAAGATATCCAAGTTAGTTCATGCTAAATTGAACTGTTCAATAAATTTTAATACGTACTTAGTAATCTTTGAACAAATTCAGAGCGACAGGATGTTGGTCATTAGTCATTAGTAGGCTAGCCGTCAGATAGGCTAATCATGAATATGGGTCAATGACGAGGACCTCTGCTAGCCATACATCAAATTGACAGTAATTCACAAGACGACTTCAGGGCGCTAATTCGTGTGTATTTTGAGATATCGCCAAATAACCGATGTCTCAGTTAATATCGCCTTTTACTGTTATAAAAACGCGATGTTTGCGATTGGAGCTGTATAAAGTGACATTTCATGTTACTACCCGAGCGAATACAGTTTTTACCTGATATCTATCATATAAATGAGGCGCGCTAGGCTACTTCGCGCGACCGGGTTGAGGAAATTGGCGAAATTTGGTGATCTCTCCGAGATATTAGAGATACGGAGTTTGGGCTCAGGAGGTAAATTTCGTCATTTCTAATGACATTTGTCTGAGATCTGTACGCTTTATAATTTTCATGTATAGAGCCAAATCTGCTATAAAATATCAAATTGACAATATCACTTAAGGCAGGTCGAATAGCCATACTCGATTCTCGTCCGTCAGCGGTATAAAGCTAAAATATTGCTAAATCCAATATATCGCATTCTCGTGGACCTAATTTAGCAATTAGTAACTTACTAACGTGAGTATATTTGTAAAATTGAAGGTACGAGTAGATATTGTAAAAGTTAACGAACTGTAGATAGAAAAATGATTTGCTTTCTTTAAATCACTTTTTCATTCGTAGTGAAATAATACATTGTGATTTTATATCGCAAATTTTAAATCGAATTGAAGTCCTGAAACGATTTAAATTGGTTTCGATTTGTGGACTGATCGAGATTTACGAGTTCAAAGTTCTCGATAAATTGTTCTTTGTTTTACCTAGCTCTCAATTAGATACATATATACTATGCAAGTATTTGATTTCGTGCAAAATTGAAAGGCAAATAGAGAAATCTTTACCGTTGAATATCGGGAAAGAAGTGATTCGCATAATCACTGCAGCCTCATTTTATTTTTTGTGCCATGATTGTCGATGCTGTAAAATAAATTTCCCTTGGGCAGAAACATAAAACTGGGGTGCTGTAAGTCGTCGGCTATAAGTGCATCCAACACAATGCATATCTCTTGCAGTTTGCACAGCGCGTAAAAACAAGCGTACCTCGCTAGCTAACGATCCAGACACGCCTTTGTTCGTCCATACTCCATACTATAGTGAATACTTCCCGGCCTGCACCAACAGAGCAGGCAGAAAAGCTTTTTTGTCCAGATAAAACCTACTAGGGTACTCTACTATTTTTACGGTTAGACGGAAACGCTTCTGAATTGCAGCATTTTTGTGTAACATTCACTTTCTTCTGATTGCAATATTTTGCAAAAGATAAATTACTTACTGATTGGAAATGAAAAACAAAACGAATCTGAGATTGGGTGTCTTTGAAAAGCGAAACATGCAGAATATTATAATACCAAGAACGCAAGTTATCCATACCTACGGGTAAATGTACATTTATGAATGTACCCGTTTTCAGAGAACATTCATTGTGATGAACAATAATGTAAGTTCACATCCTTATCTTGATCGCTCCCACAATGATATTACCCGTGCACATGTTCCACACCAGTCTAGAGCCAGCAAGGGACTTTAATTCTAATTGCAGAAGCAATGTGTCCATACAAATACTGCAATCACGAATTCAGCTCACGATTCCACAGAATTGGTATCTGAATATCGTAATTCTGTTTTATTAACGCAATTAATTACCTGTAATACCTACCTGCATTTTAACTATTCCTTATCTGGTTTTCTTCAATATATTAAACTATATACAATGGGTATGTGGTTCTGGCGTCAAATTTGGACAAGCACGAACTAACAATTCATTTATATCATCTTCATCGGTCAAACTAGGTAATACATGGTACGGTAATACTGAATGTATGCATACATATGAATATATGGCATCTAGATGTTTTACGTTTAGACATTGGGTCCTAAGTCTTAATTTAATTTTTATAGTGCCTACAATGTTATAACGCGTCCGAAGAGCAAATCCCGTCAAATCGTCATAAATATAAGTGAAAATCACCTTATGTTTACAATAGTGAGGTGTTTCTCACTTGTCTCACACAATTTTCACACAGAGTTTCAGACCAGAGAGATATAACTATATATATAATCGTAGCGCAACCTACTATGGTTTGTTCACTTGTCTTGCAGAACTACTATAATAGGAATTACTGTCTAGGTCTAGTCTACTGTCTAGGTAGGCAGAAAATTCTGCCGGGATCGTAAGGTGCTTGATCATACCGATTGGGTTTTATTGTGCGACTTTTACTACCGATTTAAATACCTAGTTCATTTTCTGTTGTAACTATGAATGCGGATAAAGCTGTTGCATAGTAGGTACCCACGTTGATATGAATACAAATGCATTCAGCATGAGATAATTTGTCTATTTCGACATATCTATTGTCCGGAGGGTCAAGAAACCAATCGCTAGGTTGTAAGATATATCCCTTTACATAAGCGATGCATTTGTCAATTCTCTAATAAATACATAGCTCTGGTTCTAATCTTTAACGCAGGTAATGGCGTTGAGTGCTACGTTGATTTGTAAAATGCATTCAACATGAGGTCTATTTCCACATGACGTTTTGTCCGAACAGCCAAAAAACGAATCGCCTAGTAGCCCCGCCGTGGGCCAGTTATCACTTACATAGGCGATGTCGGTCATTTGTCAAATGTTTAATATACCTCATAGCTAACATAAAGCTCAACTATTAACTATTATCATATATTTATTATTTATATTTTTTATTTTGTAAATTGTGACGCCTAGAGACCATATAGGTACATCTCTAAGAAATTTAGTTTAATTATTTATTTATTTATTTTTTCTTTTGTATAGTTAGTTTCTTATTCAGTCCTTAACTTTTCTAAGGATTTAAATTAATTTATTTTGTTTTGCATGTTGTGACGCCTAGAGACCATGTACATCTCTAAGAAATTTAAATTAAGTACTTAATTATTTTGTTGCATTAGTTATTGATTTTGACTCCTTGAGACCTTATACATCTCAACGGAATTGAATTATTTCATTAATTAATTATACCGATCTATACTCGTATTGCGTGTCGTGACGCCTAGAGACCTTCTACATCTCTGAAAAAATCACTTTATTTTATATAATTTTTAGTGTAAACATTGATTTGGAGACTTGTACATCTCCTCTAACATATATGTATCAATTACCTAGCTATAATATAATTGTATTAGTTTTTAAGTATAATTCACGAAAAAATGACTTACTGTTGAGTTTCTTTCGGCTTTCTTCTCAACAGCGGTCTCCTCTGGCGAAATGCCGGTAGACTCACAATCTGACTTGTAAAAGTGCCCTTGTGGCCTACTTACTGAATAAATTATTTCATTTCATTTCATTTCATTTCATTTCATTTCATTTCATTTCAGGTTTAATTAGTTACATTCACGCGGATAAAGCCGTTAAATGCAACACTTTCATTTGAATATACATTCTACATGAGATAATTTGTCTATTTCGACATATCTATTGTCCGAAGGGTCAAGAAACCAATCGCTAAAGTAAAATCCACAGACCTACGGACCAAATTGACAAGTAAGTATGAACAAATGTTGCCACAGTTTGGCCAGTGTCGTTCTCATCGATATTAAAATTATTGTTACATCGTAGGTTTAAGGTCCACCCAGACGGGAGAATCAAATTGGCAATTTGATCGGCTAATCTATATACCAACTTTTTCCAGTGATTTTGACAGATCAAAAGGTCTGTAGACCCTTAATTAGATATAAAAATTTAATGTCAAACCAGCAATCATGTACATGAAAATTATATATTTATGATAATTGATAGTTTATTGAATACATACATTTAATTAAATGAATTAATAAAATTATTGTTCTTTATTTTCAAATTCCCAACAATGTGGTCCTTCTTTTTGACAAAAAAAAAGCGGGTATCTCCAGAAATAGTTGACCGCTGTTTACAAACTACTTTTTTGCGTATACTTCATTGCTATTACGAGTGTTTATTGAAATTGTTACGTGTTATTATGGATTCGCAAGATTCAGGACAGAGCCTACTCATTAAAATGCTCGCCTCCGACAAAAAGGAGAAAAAAATCTATTAGTGAAACTGAAAAAGAGACGATTCATCGAGTTTACGTTTATATTTATAATGAGATGGTAGACAGATTGCAGGACGAACAAGATATCCCAGACATTCATGTCAATAAAAACTTGTCGATATATTATTATCGACATATAGCCTTCACTATTTTTATTTTGCTGTTCCTGGTATCATTTTACCTGTCAGTCATTTGTCAATTTAGTCCGTAGGTCTGTGGATTTTAGTTTAGATTGTAGCCCCGTGGGCCAGTTATCACTTACATAAGCTGCAGGCGGCCTAGTTGCACAGGAAGCCGCTAACTGCTGCGGCCGCGCCGTGTTTAACTTGTAATTAAAACGAGTTCAACTCTGATTTGACTCATCTCTGCGTTCATTACAAAAACCTTTGAGTGTAGTTTTTGTTTAAAAACGAAACGCAACGATGCATTAAACGTCAAATAAACCTTTTTGAGTGAAGGTGTCGTATTTGTTGCATATTATGTTACGAAGTTATCATATTTAACGGAACGATTTATGTTTCAGAAACGGTATAAGAAATATAACTTCGAAACGTTCGATAAAACTTTGTTATCTCTCCGAATTCCCCCTCAAGTTAAGTAATTCAATTCCAAGCAAGTTTACAACCACCGAAGCTTACGCCCCTCCACTAATAACAAATAGCTACCATTCTTAACTCGGTCCCTCTGACAATTTGTCGGATTTTTCACAATTTGGAGCGGTCCACGAAATAAATGAGAGTGGATGTCTTCCCGGACCGCGGGCCTCGGCCGGCAGCCTCCCACTCGTCACTTGGCACATTAATCTCCTCGCAACCGTCCGTCCGTCTGTCACTGCCAGTAATCTAATACGACACGCCAGCTTTTTGTCCCCATATTACTTGCACTTAGTGGATATACGCCTTAAAATGGTCGTTAATCCGTCAGCGGATAACGCCGCCTTTTAAGGAAGAATCAAATGTGGAAGCTACTGGGTAAGCGTTCATTCTGACCCGGCTCGGCTAGGATGATGTAATGTTCTTGCTCGTGTGGAATACAAAAACTGTGTACCTAGTTCAAGTCAAGGCGGGCGAGCGCAATTACTTCCGTTCAAAATTGTTATTAATCCGTAGTTTTAAGTCGATACCTATAAAATAAAATAGATACTCAGCAGATTAAATGGTCACCTATGTACAAAGTAGACCTCCGCTATCAGATGTTAACCTTAATTTTCGTTAGTGTGTCATAAACGCATAATGCATATAAATATAGCAACAAGCTGGGAATAAATACTACAAAATTTCGGGTAAAATAGTGTATTATTGTTCTAGCAATTTAAATCGAAGATACGCTTCGTCATTTATTTATCAAAATTCTTGGTTAGGTAAATACCTAACCACGAATTTTGATGGTTAGGACTTAATGATATTAAGTATAAAAATTCGTGGTTTGTTAAGATCCACATTCCACATCCGGTTTTTAAAGATCGGTAATAAAAGCTGAGAGCACTTACCACAAATTTGTCGTTGTATGTGCTCCTGGCGAGCCGGGCGCGGGTCGGCGCGGCCGCGCCCGCCGCCGCCAGCGCCACCAGCAGCGCTAGCACGGCCAAGGCGCGCGCGCGCACCCCCATCCTCCTCCCGGCCGCTTCCGTCCACTCCAGTGAGCATTTAAATTTCAAATGAGCGGCCCACCCTGCGCTACCATGTCCGCCGCGCTTCACTCTTTTAACAGAAATCGATTCGTATACGTCTTCATTTTTATACAACCGTTTCGTTTCTGCTATCGATCTCTTATGGCACTTGCATTTCCCTTTTAAACTACATCTATCTAAATCGATCAGTTCGTTTTCTATATCAATGGAATGATTTGACATGTTTTCTATGACGCTTCTCGTCGCATTGTTGGGGTCTGATATAACTTCCATATTTGGTGAGACCAGTTCAAGGGTTTCGGGCTCGGAATTTCGATTAGACGTGGGAGCGGAACATCGGCCTTGCGGGGCAGTGGAGGGTCCCATTGCGGGCGTGAGAGGGGCGCTGTCAGCTGGGCATGTTGCGCGGGCTCACGACGCTCCTACGATGCGCGGGAGCACGTTATCGGCGTGCAGGAAGCATGCCGTGTGCCAGATTAATTTCTCTGGACGGGATGCAGCGTTATCGCGCGACGTGGGCGGCGCGGTACTGTTTGTACGCCGCTTGTATAGTCTTGTATGCACAAGATATCCAAGTGATTTCTGCAACAAAACAAGTACATTGATTCATTTTATCTGATAAGCTAAGGCAATATATTAATCACCGGGTATTTATGTTAGATTTTAACAATGTTGGACAAAGTATGAATTAGGTACGAACTTAGGTTGAAAGAAATGGGTGTGGTACAAGGAATACGGGTCGAGGACGCTTTTCAAGTTTTCATAGAATGACACATGTCAGACAATTGCAACTTGCCTTAAGTAGTGAGCTTGTGTATTAACCGTAGTAAATGAATTCCTGTGAACTGCGTTGTTTGAATTTTATAAGGATAACCGATAAACTTGAAAAGACGTAATTAATTATGTTATGTGAATATACAAATAGCAGGGAAACGAATCCATTTAATTAGTCACGGTGGTTCGGAGATTCCCTGTAAAAGAGCAATAAACTGGAGTTCAACTCCCAGAGAAAGTATTTGTGAATTTGTTCTACACTAAAAATAAAGAGTAACTGGAATGTGGCTGGAATACCAACGTTTTGTTACCGAGGCTATTTGGGTCTTGAGTTCGATTCCCTTTCTTTGCTAGATTTGGACTATCTATCAGATGAACGCTAATGCAAATTTATATCTCAGAGTACTTACATACTTTATTTTATTTGGCAGGGGCCGCTACTAATGACAGTTTATTTTCTCAAAATGGAACATTCTGCTATTCAATAAAAGTTCAAATCCATATTTGAATTTGTGCATAATTATGTACTCTGGGTCTTAATATGAGGTGATTCCAAGCATTAACGGAGATGAACTAATATTTACAAAATTTCTACCGGTTGTGTGTCAGACCCCTAAGCAGTTAAACTGCCTGTTGTTTATTTTTACTTATAATCCTACGCTTTATATATGTGTATCGAATTACTTATTCTTGATGAAGAATTCAATAAAGAGAATTGTACTGGTTTTTGAACCCTGAGTCAAAGTGCAGCATAACAATGACAATTTAGGAGAACCATGCGTTTTGATGTGATCATCATAGCTCGGACTAATAATCGCAAATCAAGAATTAAGAAAAAGATAATGGAAATATTTTCGAGCTTTTGGCTAATTTTTGGTTGCGTTTATAAATATAGTTTATATACATTTTTATTTAGTAATAGGTACGTAATGAATTGCAAAATCGACATTAACAAATAAAGTCACATCACATTCGCAATATTCGCATACTGCTTTTGTTAGATAGGTATCTGAAAGAGTTTGTGTTGAATATACCATTACAAAGTATACAATATATACCGTACGTAATACGTACACATATATATTAGTATGTGCGAGTGTATGATAAAGTTACCTTGCCTAATAAGTAACAGCCACAAGCATCCATAGCTTACAAGTTGGTAAGTAGTTCGTGTCATATCATAAGTTAATATGAAAACAGGAAATCCATTGACGAACTAAAAGACTATGTTAAAAGCTCTCGTACTCGTGTGATGACAAAATGTGACTACGTATGAAGCAGTGTATTGATAAGGGTACGAGTACTAAATTATGGCCTCTGATAAATGATAACGCATACAGTTCACATAAATCTTTTGTAATAATGTCATATGCATGTGCAGCACATAACATGCCTGTTCCTTGCACTTCCATCTATGTATTTATTTGCAATGATTTACGTGTTATTCATGGTTTTGTTGTTTATGAAATGATTATTTATCAAAATTGGGTAGTCAACTGGGTAAAAAAAAATATTATAATAAATCCGTCAGTTAGATTACCTAAAAATTTTGGACACTTTTTTATGCTTTTATCTTAAAAATAATAGCACGGCGTGACGTCACGCGGAACTTTAGCGGACTATTTTCGATTTTTTTTATTTAATTGACATTAAAATATACATATCCTAAATATTTCGATAATCTAAATGACGGACTAATAATGTTTTTTTTAGGAAAGCGCCCTTTTATTGGATTTTATTTTCTTTTAAGTAAAAGAAGTGAGACACTGGTCACCATTAAATACTTTGCAATTCATTGTTTATTTGAATAAGCTATATTTTACCAGTTAATAATAGATGATTAGAATCTATGATTTAATTTACTGCTCCTGTTACAAGCCACACCCGGTATACTGCATCGCCGCAGTTATTTACAGCATGCTAAACTTTATTAAATTAATAAACCAAATCGTTTTTTAGACTACACTAAAAACAACCCGCAAATTGAATTAAACCTGTCACCTTTAAACTTTTTATCGGTAAAAGTACCTTTGTAAGTATTTTAACAGTAGGAACTACCTAGTTAATTGAATTTTACGGCACTCTTGCAGGTAATTGGATGCCCCGAGTAACCTTACCACCTCTCAGTGTGGAGTGGAAGCCTCTTGAGTGATAAGCGAACTCTAATCCAGGTTATTGTCCAAAGCTATTGTTGGACGCAGATGTTGAGTTCTCCAAATAGCTAATTTTATTTTTGTATTATAAACAATCGAACGTCGAATCTGAACACGAAAATGGCCGGTTGAGCTGAGCATTAAGAGTGGTCTAAATAGGAGTATTAATGTACATATGAGTTGATTTAATTAGAGCAACCATATGAGCGGTCCGCAAATAAATCATAATACACTTATGGGTAAAGAAAGATGGTCAGATGGAAATTGATAGAACTTCTTAAATAATGAATGTTCTACTGAGCAGTAGAAGTATAGGGTAAAAGTAAAGTATTTATACGAACTATACCTTGTATTAAACTTAATTTTTGTAATTAATTATTTTCAATATATCGACTCGTTGATTAAATATCCGCGAGAATGGTTATTACAGTCTGACCAAAAAGAGTAGAAATTAAAAAGTGGCAATACTGTTGTGTCGTCCCTTTCTAATCAATCTAAGACGAGGGGGACGATACTACAGTTTAGCCACTTTTTAATTTCTACTCTTTTTGGTCAGACTGTAGTTATCATATATTCTATTTATTTCGTAATTTATCATTTGGTAATTTAATTTATTTTGTCAAATGCCTTAATATACAGTTAATGCCTTGTTATACACCAGTGCATTATAAAATACCTATTACGTGGATAATCATGTTAAAGATTGTACAAATTTGAATTTGTAAGGGGATTGTCATGCAATGCATGGGGCTGTTCTTTTGGGACTATTCCCTCGTGGTCAATACTCGTATAACGAGATCTACGAGCAATACTCTCTCTGTCTGTATAATCCATAAATTGTACAATAACACTTTCGAGCATCAAAGAACCAGCCAAGAGCATGTCGGGCCACGCTCAGTATAGAGTTCCGTAGTTGCCCATCCTTCACAATAAACGAAAATTACGAGAGACATTTAAAATACGAGAATGATTTCAAGCTCTATAAAAAGGTCGTAAACGCCGAAGTAACAGTACTTACTTATTACCCTCTGGAAGTTATCGATTATACGCGCCTGATTGAGCGAAATGTTTTAATACAGTATGGTTAGAGGGGGGGGGCGCTATTTTTTGGATTTCTGGAGTGAATATTTACAAAACTGCTGACTTTATCAAAAAATTATGTTTGAAGACCCCTATTATTTTTAAAAGACCTATTCAACGACACTCTAGTGTTAGAACGAAAAAAAAATCACCCCCACTTTAGGTTCACCTGTAGAGTAAGCTACACATATTTTTATGTTCACGACTTAGGTAAATGTAAGTGATCGACACTCTTTCTTTAGTTGGCCTTCAACCTTAATTCAGCAACACGATGTCAACTCATTAGTAAAGGTGTCAAACATTGGGACATTTACCTTACATATATTTGTAAGATAGCTTTATGGGTACAGACAACAATAGATAGATTAAATGGAAGTAAATTTTATAAAAAAAAACGTATGCGTTGCTACGTAAGCTACAGAGTCACTACCAACTAAACTAACTGCGTAAGCTCTATAGAAATCAAAAGTAAAATGTGGAAAGTAACCTTCAATGCAATAATTACACATTACGGGTACAAGTTAACATTTTAAATGTAGAGTAAGTACTTAACTCGAACAAACCTTTTTGCTTTAATGGCATTCCATCAGTTAGCATCGCAGACAAGCTACATTACGAACAAGGCGGACTGGTTAGTTGCAAAATTACTTACACTATCTCAATCCGCTACGAATTCGCACCAAAGAAAATCATGAAAACAAAACAAGTCTCCCTTCAGCGCTTCCTGCGAGAGCGGGACGACACGACACGATCCAAACTGAAAGCACTCTACAAACAACTTTTCAGAATTCACACTGCGACTTCGTGTCCTAACTTCAACTGAAACGTTCTTAGCGGCTAATTCGGTTTCGAAATTCGAACTAGGAAAGTAACTTGAAAATGACACTGGCACATTGGAAGCGTTTAAAAAGTTACAGTTTGTGTTAGAAAAAAAGAAATTGTATTGTTTTGAGTGGTTTCGTGAATGAAAATAAACAGATGTTCGTCGCCCGCGCCCGACAGCGACACGCGTACGGCGACCGCGCGCGTCTAACTACTAAACTTCGGGTGAACGGAGCCGCCGGAACACTGGACTTTTAGTGCATGCGCCGTGCGCTTGCTTGTGTGTGTCTGTGTGTAGCTGATGTCGCAGTGTGCGTGCGTGGCGCTTTGTGGGTTATTATTGTCCACGCACAATGAAGTGCGTACAAGGACTACAAGGAGCATTTTCATTTCATTAGGGTACTTAGATAAAAACGAAATTACATATTATTTAAAAAACTTTAAGGTACGCTTTTTTGGGATCGGCGGAGTGCAAAAAAACTTACTTTCACTCGACGTGACCCTTCATTGACCCTTATCTCAGTTTTATGTCTTTAACAGTTAACATTTAAGGCGCATCATAGTGTCTGGATAATACATATATACTTTTTATATGTACATGTACAATACAATATAGTATTTGTAGACTTGTTTTTATTCTAGGTTTACATATAGGTATGTAAATGTCGTATTTATTCATTGTAATGTAATGTTACTTTTTTTTATAAAATGAATAAAATATATATTTAGCCAGATTATACCTGAGTATTGTTGGCCAAACCCATAGAGCTATAATAAAGATATATGTAGGTAATTGTAATGAAATGTGAAGTGATAGGTAGAAGTTTAACTTGCAGGAATTTCCTCCATATAATCTTTATATTAGGTAGGTACAACAAAACATCAAAACTACGAATTAATGTACACCAATTACATTTCTTGTTTGTAGTACCGTACCATCCAGGCCTTGTACGAGTATATGGGGGCTTTGTTCGAGATGAATTAGTAGGGAGCTCATTAATGAGTGTATTGAACGTTCAAATGCATACAATTAACAGTCCGTATGAAAGAAACAAAAGCTGGAGCCCCTTCACATTCAGAAACGATTTCTTTGATAAATCACTACTACGTAGACAATACAATGCTATATTGAAACTTGAACGCGAAAATCTATACTATTATAAAATTCTAGATTTTTATTGAAAATCAGGTTTCCATGGAGATCCCTCTCCATGATTTAAGGAAAAATCTTAATAGCGTGAGGGAGGGTCGTCATTTGTTTTGTATGGGCGCGCGGTGCTATGCTAGTCTGGCGCCATCTGTTGGACATAGTTTCCTTTGTCCACTCATCACGCCGAAACTGCTGGACAAAGTTTAACCAATTTTGGTAAAAGAATAGCTGGACATCCAAGGATGGTTATAGGATACCTCTTACCCGACTGCGGTATAAAAAAAAATTACGTGTACGAAGTTGCGGACACCTTCTAGTGTGTAAATAAAATTCTAGTAAACAATATATGCATACGTAAAAAACCCGGCCAAGTATGGATCAGATTAGTGTACCCGTTAGTAGTAGTCGAGTAGTTCTATCCATACTGTACCTACACAAAAAAAAGGCCAAAAAAACGTTGTTTTGAATAACGACTCTCTATTATTGCGAAATAGTTTACTTGCGTGAGAGCCAGAGTCGGATAGCGCCATGTAAATGTTGGATGGCATAAATTGAAACTAATTTGTAAGAACTAATTTAATTTGTAAGAAATAATGAACATCTGGGGGCCTAATGATGGTTGCGTTTATCACGTGATAAAAGTGAGAAGTTCGCTACGCTCACATCGTAACCCATGCCACTCGCGTTTTTGACCCCTCTTATCTCAGATATATAGTTTATAAATCCTACCAAAGGAATATATCAAAACGTGCACAAGTATTCTAAGCAACAAAGTACGATGAAACTAGACACAACAAATCCAATTTTCATTTCACTTCTATTTGTATACGTATACAAAGTGAGTGGTGTCTGCCTTCCTCATTTCTTGAGCCACATAAAGAGCCCGAAATCCCTGGGAGCCGTCTAGACTCTAGCGCTAACTACGGGCACGCTCGCCGTCTAGATTTATCTACCGAACTTCACTCGCTTAAACATAATCTCACACGTCCAAGCTCTTTTACTTACAAGTTAGAATCCATGAATGAATGATAGATATATCGGACAACCTCACACAAATCAACCTAGACCCAAGTAAGCTTTAGTAGGCTTGACTGTGGTTACATTATGTAAACATCTAGTACCCATCTAGATTTTTACATAATGTACTTTTATAGATACATAAATACATACTTAAATACGTATAGAAAACATAAATGACCCTGGAACAAATATTCGAGCTCACACAAATATTTGCCCTTGCCGGGTTTCGAACACAGGACCGTCGGCACATTAGGCAGCTGAATTACTAGGTACTTACCTACTGTGCCAAACGCGTAAATCCATTTTTCGAAACCTATTACTTGATGTAGGCATATGTAGATCGTACAAAGTGTTAGCAAGAACGAGACATACCAAACTACTCGTCGTGGACCCCTCTCGTAGCCTACGCAGCAGCGTACACCAGGGTGCTCTCCTTCGCCTTTTGTCTTTGTTTGAACAGATTAGGAGCGCATTCGTGCCCAGTCGTACAGATACGGCGGTCGGTCGTGTTGGCAATTCCATGACCATTTCCCTCGTTTATTACACAAACAACCAATAAAATACAGCAATCAGGAGGTTTTTCGTTTTTTTTTACTTGCTCTGAACATTCACTTGTGTATCAAATCGTTTGACCATAGTAACGACGACCACAGTCTTGTCACTTGTCACCTGTCACATGTCGAGCCTGTGCAGGCGTGCACCGATGACCACATCAATATAGGCTGTAGTCCATCTAATAGGAAATAGGAATATACCTATAATTGATTGAACATAGTTCAAGCTTTGAACTCGGTTTAGGTCGAGTTGTGTGTGTTGGTCAAGAATATACAATTGAGGTGAAACCACAAAAAAGTAAATCCTACTGTAATAAACAATATAATACATTAAGAATTAACTTTTTGCATAATATCAAAATACTTACACTTCCTTCACACTTACTGTACAAATACGTTTATCATTTATATGAAACATACATTCACATCCGTTCATTAATATGCTTATTGACAAATTCTAAATAAATATTATTCACTCCGTAAATCTATAAGTACTACATTATATCCGCAGGAAGGATATAACCGATAATCAGCAAATTATCTATCAGAGCTCTAAACATATTAATCTTATAGTCAAACCCGTTTATCAAAACATCAGTCATAAATACCACGAAATAAACTCATACGCATTTCCTTTGTACTTGATGACAGAGTTATGATTTAAAGCAAATCGTCCATGAAACTAAATCACAAGTGGACTTCAAAAAATATTTATTCAAGACATTCTGAAAATTTTGCGTGAAACAAAGACAGAATTTAACACCTTTGGAGATCACATCATCTTCACTAATTTTTTATCACTTTATTTACATACCTTGAGTCACCATTCACCTGTCATAAAATTTACCCACATGAGTAGCTGAAGTCCAGCTCACAATGCATTTACTGTATGTGTGTATGATTAATCAACCTTTTTTGGGAATGTCATGATTCAAATTAGAAGTTAACATATTTACTGGTGTCTATGCCACGATAAACTGGTAGAGCATTGAACGAAAATTGCATTAATTGAAAATAGCAAAATTTTCTCTAGAGACCTTTTTTTTTTAATTAATACACATCCCAGCTTTAAGTTACCTTGCTTATATTCAAAAATCCTCCTTGTATAAAAACATCGTTTGTATTTCAAACAAGGTACGTTTCTTTTCCAATGTAATTTGGGTCTATGTTTGATTGATTATTCGAAGTAAAAATTAAATCGAATAAAGATCATCTGTTTTAAAAGTATTAATATCTACACCGTATATTGCAGAGAATGTAACAAAGTTGCTCTTGATCGCGATAGAATTCGAGAAATGCATCGAACCACAGAGCGGCTATTGCCTTTGTTGGGTAAACAGGTAGAGCTTGGAGCCGTGATCGACAGACGAGAGAACTATAATTGTCACTTAAATTAAAAGGCTCCTCTAGAATAACTAATTCAGCAATACGTTTGAAGAACCGCTTTGACTGTGCCGCTATACGTTTGTATGATTATTTTGCGATTGTGATATTACGATAGCATTGCACGAGCACTTTAGTTCTAAAGCGCTTGCAATACTTATTATAATGTTGCATGGCATCTTAAGAACATTGGACATTGTATGCATCTAACGGTATCATTCATTTTTTACAGTAAGTATTGCTGATAGCTGATAGTAAAATGTGGTAAAATATACGACACCCTTATGTGTCTCTCGCATAGAACGCGTACGACGTAGTACCTACTTTGATCATAAAAAATAGACTTAATAGTTAGATTTTTTGAGTTTTGCAGATAGACATAAGAAGATAATAGTTAGAGTTTTAGATTATAATTCAGTAAATAAAGGACTTTGACATTACAAACGGTCCGGTAGTTTTGAATTTTTTATATGTTGTCTAGGATGGTTAGTCAGTGTTTAAAATGCAAAATACACAATTCCCCTAACTTTTCAATCATGGTAATGAGGCCTTATAAGTACTTTCAATAAAAACTATATTGAACAAAATAGGTCGAGCCGTTTTTGAGTTATCGCCAAACTTCATATTTTTTCTATTAAAGGACGTAAGTTGACTTCCAGAAGGTAATAAGTGATTACAGTTTTTATAGAGCTTAAAATCTTTCTTTACTTAAAACTCGGGCTTAAAACAGCAGTTTATTGTGAAGGATGAGCAACTACGGAACCCTACACTGAGCGTGGCCCGACATGCTCTTGGCCGGTTTACTAATTAAGGTGATTAGGTGGATGTGGATATATCTATCGTGTTGTACGAGGTTGCTTCCATACTTCCAAGTCCCACGCGGACGTAGTCGCGGGCAAAAGCTAGTGTAACAATAAATTTCTAATTATATCTATCTCCCAGCCAATACTGGCCCTTTCTGATGTTACTTCATAATGTTAGTTTTTATTATGCTAGGTAAGGCAGACACGTGAGTTTCTAGTTTTTAATAGAGGAACCGACAGGTTACTGAATTACATATTAAACCACTATCGTGGAATAAACTTATTGCAAACTAATTATCCATACTAATATTATAAATGCGAAAGTGTGTCTGTCTGTCTGTCTGTCTGTCTGTCTGTTACCTCTTCACGCTTAAGCCGCTGAATCGATTTTGATGAAATTTGGCATGGAGATAGTTTAAGATCCGAGGAAGGACATAGGATAGTTTTCATCCTGGAAATTATCCCTAAAAAGATTGAAAGGTGAGTAAGTAATTCATGACTACATTGATGACCCTGTCGGAAATGTAATGATCAGTCCAAAAGCACAATTGCTCTTACATTTGCTTAGGCGCTTTAAATAATCCCTTTTATTAATTAAGGTGATTAAGTGGATATCTATCGTGTTGTTCGAGGTTGCTTCCATACTTCCAAGTTCCACGCGGATGTAGTCGCGGGCAAAAGATAGTAATATTATAAATGCGAAAGTGTGTCTGTCTGTCTGTCTGTCTGTCTGTCTGTCTGTCTGTCTGTCTGTTACCTCTTCACGCTTAAACGCTGAATCGATTTTGATAAAATTTGGCATGGAGATAGTTTAAGATCCGAGGAAGGACATAGGATAGTTTTCATCCTGGAAATTATCCCTAAAAAGATTGAAAAGTGAGTAAGTAATTCATGATGACATTGATGACCCTGTAGAAAATGTAATGATTAAACCAAAAGCACAATTGCTCTTACATTTGCTTAGGCGCTCTTTTATTAATTAAGGTGATTAGGTGGATATCTATCGTGTTGTACGAGGTTGCTTCCATACTTCCAAGTTCCACGCGGACGTAGTCGCGGGCAAAAGCTAGTTACCTATAATTTAAAAGCCAATATCAAGACAAAAAAAAACAAGAACAATCCATATCCATACTATCCATACTAATATTATAAATGCGAAAGTGTGTCTGTCTGTCTGTCTGTCTGTTACCTCTTCACGCTTCAACCGCTGGACCGACTTAGATGAAATTTGTTATGGAGATAGTTTGAGACCCGGGAAAGGACATAGGATACTTTTCATCCCGAATAAATTTAGTGTTCCCGTGGGATGAGCGGGTAACACCACGGGGCACAGCTAGTATTTCAATAATTAAAAGAATTAAGAGAGAGTTTAACATGATTGATCCATTCATCGGGTCCAAAAATAAATTTAAAAATGAAGTTTGCAGGATACTATCGAAGGGGTAAACGATGATACTAGGCATTTAGTATTAAAATCTAATTTGTCTCATGTTAATATTTCGCGTACACCAACGGATTTGCTAAGTTTCTTAACTTGCCTAAATTGTGATGTAAAAAGCCGTACATATCCAAATTACTACGTTGTTGTAGTTATTAGAGTGAAATTTAATTTAAATATGTTAAATAGTGTATTCACAGTCTAAAAAGGCAAGTGACAATAAGGTATTTATTTGCAAATGAAACATTTATATATTTTTTTTGTTTTTTGGCATATATACATATTATTAAAAATAACATGTAACTATTTGTATAGTAACTATTAAATAGCTGTATAATATGTATTAAAAAAAAATCTGCGCTGTAGGTGTGGAAAACATTTTCACGTCAGTGGGTACTTTTACCTTTTCAACAACAAGGCAATTATATGTCTTCGATGTTTTTCAATCATGCCTTAAGTTTAAATTTTTTGTCATTGCACACTTGTATTACCTTATCTCAATTTGTCATAATGTAATAACCTAGACTTCTCAGTACTTCTGTATTTCGCACGCTTGGTAAAATAATGCAACATGTGACTTTGCGTCAAAAGTGGTTTTATTACGGAAATATCCTTAGAATTATGCGTTCTACACGGTAGAATTTTTTTATAATTTTAACTTTTGTCGTTTCTGAGATATTTTAAGCGGAAAACGACGCAAGTGAAGAGGCGACGTAAAATAATGCTACAAATGCGTATGCGTCCTTTTTTGACGTCGTTCCTGTGAGCGCATATCGGCGCGCGCGTTGTCGTAAAGTCAGATGCGTCGGTGTTACCGGACTGTGATCATGCGGTGCGTTTTGGATCTAAATCGGCGAGAATGGATGCGGAAAACGAAACCGGTAATGATAAGTACTTTTTACAGGTCAAGAAAATTATCTTGTAATAAACAATCGTATGTGCACATACGACTGTTTGAGTTCTAATTATTGAGATTAAATAGCCAGTCGCATGATCACATTCGACGTTATTTATCGATTTTTAACTAAGTAATATTTTTTTTAACAAACATGTTAGGCAATATTGCCATAATGTTATAAGAAGAGTTTAAGGTAATTTAATTGTTTTTTTAAATTATGGTCGTATATTCATTTGCGTCGTTGTTATACAAACTATTCATAGTCGCATCGTAACATGTTGCGTTATTTTAGGTCGTAGTTTAAGATGCGTCGTTATCAAAAAGTTTGAAGGTATAAAAAAGCATGTTATTGTAAAAAAAATGTAACGTTTTATTAATATGTAATAACTAAATGCCTTACCTGTAATTCCAACCATTTTAAACCATGAAATTTATCTTTTTTTAATTTTATTACCTATATGAACTGTACGAACCTACTAATACAATTTACTTATTTGTAGATCTTAAAATATTTATCATATTGTATTTATTTCTATGATGCCGTTTTTAGAGAAGTGATTATTCTTTTCGTTATTTGAAGTTTCTAAAGGAATCTCGAAATATTGGGACACGAAGAAATCTTCGACAAAGCGAACTTAGAAGAATCTGCTCTACCCGACCCTATCAGCGAAAAAATAACCTGTTACTACTTACTACTGCATTCATCATGCTAGCATATAATGTGCTTGTAACAGTAAAAGCAAAAAAAGATAAGAAGGAAGGCCCTACTCTCGACAGATGTCCACCAAAACTTTTAAACCTAGTTAAATGTTTCCACGCACGGTGCTGTTGTTCATGACAGCCGGACTTCTGCTTTGTTCGACATGCGGAGGGACTGCGGCCGAGTATTGCCACTAATACTTTTCGACATCTTTTTCCCTGCTTCTGAAGGTTGCATTTGGGAACTTTAGTTTAGGGGATACACTTTACACACAAGAGCAGAAGGGAAACTTTTTGATATTTTCCTGTTGAGGTCTCGTCGTAAACGTATACATCGATTCACTGTTATTTTCCGATGACGCCGCATTCGTTGCCAAAAGTTTCCCAAGAGTTACAGATTCTTTTCGATAAGTTCGCACACCCTTGTTCTCTCTTTTCCATGTCCATTAATGCTAAGAAGACAGTTGTTCTGGCGCAAGGTTTTCACCAGAAACCAACTATTTTGTTGGATAGTGTCGTGTCCCTTGATGTTGTTGATCAGTTCCCTTATCTGGCAATCCCACTTGTCAAGCAATCTGTCACTGAATGTGGATATCGGGAACCGGCTTGGTAAAGCGGTTACAATGTTTGGGAAGCTCAGTGCAGGAGTCTAGACTAGTCACTATCTGACAATCAAGAACAAAATGTGTTTGTGTATCAAACTTGTGTTCTGAGTATAGTTTTGTGTGGAACTGCAACCAGTACGTCGTATGCCAAGCAAGAAATAAGGCTGAATATTTTCCACTTGCGGTGCCTTCGTAGCAGTCTAAACATCACTTGGCGAGACAGGGTCACGAATGAGTGTTGTAAGTCGCGCAGTTTTCCAGGATTTCTGCAATGCTTAAACAGCGTAGATTGTGATGGCTGGGGAAGCATGTGCACCGTATGGATGCCACTCGCTTACTGTGTACCCTGAAATGTGGGGAGGCCCATGTTGCGTTTCAAGAACTGCACTAAGCGAGCAATGCCGGCATTTGGCATCAGCCCAGCAGACTAGGAAACTCTAGCCGACGAGCATAGCAAGTGGAGAAAGTCTTTAGCTGAAGACTGTAAGACTGAGAAATCAAAGCTTGTTTCAGGTTTTAGCCGCAAAACGCGAGAGGAGACGCCATAATGAGAGGAGGGTTGTTTCACCAGCTCGATCACCTAACGACCCTTTATCGAAATGTCAATCTTCATCATTGTCACTCCCGCATCGGACTTTATAGTCATTCTTAATCTTAACACTGCCACAAAAACGCTGCATAGTAAAATAATCATCTGATACAAATTTTAAGGCCTGTGATGAAAACAGTTTATGACTTATATAAGGTCTTAAACACTCGTGTGTTTCGTAAAGCCAAGCTCAGGTCAATGCTCATGTTTTATGGCTTATCATTAGGTAACAGTTGTATATATTACTATCAAAAAGTTTAATATTCTTATCTATTCGTTTATTAAGTTATATAATACAACTACGGGTATTTTATAAATAAAATTTATATAGTGTTTAGTATGAACGAGTTGTTACTTACTAGTTTCAGTTTTTAACGCTTATTTTATTTATGGAGTACATATTTTATGGAAAATATTATGTAAGTGATGATACCTTATCATGCCGATAAAAAGTTAATATGTATTTAAATTAATAACATTGTTTTATCTTCTTGCACTTACTGGGTTCTAGTAGCAAACCACAGTATTTTTACTCATTGCTGCCTAGTTATTTAAGTAAATAATACTGTAAAATAAATCACTTGAAATAATATTCATTTACAGATACCAAAATCTTTCAGATTCTATAGAAATATAATATTTTACCCATATACGACCTCATCATTTCAAGGGTTATTCATAAAACAAAGACGTATGTGCACATGCGTCACGTAGATTTTTGTAAAATAATGACGGATCTGCTGATACGTCGGCTGATGCTTGGTAATAAATAGCCGTATGTGCACATCCGTTACATTATTTTGAAAAATAATGCGTTAAATTTAATGGGACATAACACATTTAATTGATTACATTAATATAAACCTATATGCAAAAGTACATGACAATTCGACGAAACGCAAAAATGTTATCAGCAAAAATCACTTGGAGATTTTTTAAACTGCTCTCCTGTAAAGTACACATTTTGCAGATGTGGCTTTGTTTTACCAAGGGTGCGAATTTTTTGTAATTAATGGATGACTGTTATTGGCCTTCTGATATGTAAACCATTTAATGTAAATATTATAATTACGGCTGTTGTTATCCTGAATACCAATAAATAAAATAAAAAATTAAAATTAAAATTAATCCTTCCCTTCGTTTCAATGGTAACGCGTCCGAACAATTGCCTAATATATGTAGGTACTTACACAACGTTATCCATTTAAATTAATATTGAGGGCCCTCAAAAGTGGGCCGAAATGGTTCGTGTAATAAGTATTACCCATGGCCCCTGTGTCGCCGTTTTGCTTCGTGAATTTGGCGAACACACTACCGTATGGTATGCCTAGATGGTTTTGTTGAAATTGTGATAATTGTAGATTGTGTCTTGATTTTATTCCTCAATGCAAACAATTTCATCCCATTTATCCTCAGACGAATACACAAAGTGAGTCCGAGCGTGAATTCCGACCACCTCAGAGCTCAAACGTTCACGTATTGTACTTTGTATTTTGCAACCATTAGAACACCGTAAATGGCAGAAAGTAAGCGGCTTTTAATTCCCAAATATTATTATGCATGCATTTGCATACAACAGCGATAGCGTTACATGCATGTTCGAATCTGATTGATGATGGGGCACAGTGTCGGTCACCGTGCTACGTGATACAGTCGCGGTCAATACACGTGGGTCACATGTAATAACTTAATAATAATAAGTATCCCTATATATGTATATTATATTCACTAAATATTGCTCTGCTCTGTGATGTGTAGATGTTACGAGTTGTGTAGTTTAGTTTTTTATGTTTTCAAACCTCATATTTGTGCCATTTCGAAAGATTTCATTTGAATCGGTTGAGAAATGCGACCTCTAGATAAGAACAGCGGGAAATCCGGACGTCCGACACAAGAAAAAATTTTAGGCAATGCAGAAACGGACTTCAGAGTCAATAATTCGATTTTAATTAAATGCAAAAATCATCAAACACATATGTCTCGTAACGCCGATTCCTTTGAATAAGAAAACTGATAATGAAGAAACAAAAAATAACCTTAATCACGATAGCTTATATTTTCTTAGGATTCCGCGACTGTCACACATTTAAATAAAACTATTTAAACGGATTATATATCGCGTATATTTTAATGTGCTATTAGAAGAATACCCTCGATTTTTCCTAGATCCCTAGGATTCCGTCATCAGATCCTAGTCCGATGACAATGGGACGAACTACAAATTATGCCATTTCGAACATTAAAAACTGAATCGGTCCAGCCATTATTTGACCGCCAGTGTAATTGCGCACCGTGTTTTCTTCTGCTAGCGGTAGGAAAACGCATACGTGCATTGTCCATGCGCCGTCGAATATGGTGTCGTACGTGCCGGCGGCGGGCGCTTGCGCCGTGACTTTGACCCACGACTACATATTTACATTGTTATTCGTAATTCTAACTGACGATTTTTATTTTTTACTCGGTGCTTTGATTGTATTTTAACTGCTGTGGACCAATTTTATCGGTGTAGATGATGAAATTATTGATGATGGTGCTTTATTGATGGCGCGGTTGGCACAGTTTGTAGTGCAGCTGCCTACTGACCCGGCTGTCCTAGGCTCGAATCCCGGCCAGGGCAAATATTTGTGTGTAGAAATCGAATATTTGTTGCTGGGTCATGGATGTTATCTATATATATATATATATATAGATAACATATATATATATATACTAGCTTTTGCCCGCGGCTTCGCTCGCACAGGGTCTGGAAACGTTATCTGTGTAACTTTCTACCCGCTTTGTTGTTTCTTAAAACAATACAACTAATATAGATATCTGCGCGTATACATCAATTTTTGGGTAGTAGATTTATATATTTCTAGATCACGTCGTGGTAAACATACACATGGGACAATAAATTTTCCGATGAACCGAACAAAATCATAGTCAAAAGTTTAATCACCTTAAGAGGCCTTATTCCTTTTAAAATGCTGATTGTTTTAGACATTTTTCTCTATGATCAAACATGTTTCTTAACATATTATTGATGTTAATACCTAGAACAGGGCTATTGGGATTTATTGGTATATATTTTAAACCTACAGTTTGAGTTTTTCAGTAATAATTTTTGTTTCTAGAACTACTCGAAATTGACAAAATTCACGCGGAAAATTAGTTTTTTCAACTTATTTCGACTGCACGCAATAAAAGCATGAATGAAATAACTATGTCACTACCTAGAACTCAGGGAAAAGTATTATTTACTTCAAAAAGTTGGTTGAAATAATCAATATAGTTATTTGTCATAATATGAAAACTTTTATTAGTAATGTATGTATAGTTTCAGATTACTCCCTATAAGTACTTGTAGTAAGAGAGTAAGACACGTTATTACTTGCCAAATTCAGAGTTTTAGTTCAACTGAAAATACCAAAGTACCTTGTAAAATTTGATTCCCTTGAGAGTATCGACGTTTGTTGTGGCATAGGTGAACAGCCGGATCTTTTTTACGTTATAACTAAGTTTGGGTTTTTAACGACTTCAAAGGATTACAGCCCTGAGTACTTATATGGTTTTAATTTCCATTTTATTCGATAGACGGACAGAGAAGCAGACAACTAAGTGGTCCTTTGAGGGTTACGTTTTTCCTTTTGAGGTACGGAACCCTAACAATGCAATGTTTTTACACGAAGTTTTGTCATTCAATCCTACGTTTTGCATATAAAGTTTTTAACCTCTTCAGGAGATAACATTCCAAAAATGAATGCAGAGTTTATACACTAAAATATTCCTCACAAGAACTTTTATCTCCCCCCTTTACTGAGACAATACTCATACATTTCAAAAAATTCTGAAAGTAATATTTTGACACACGGAATATGACCAGACTTACGAAAACAATCTCATCTTTTCTCATCCAAACTTTCGCCTCCCATTAGACCCATTTTGAATATGAATTTCCATAAAAAACTTAAGTTTATTTTCTTAATTTTTAGTGAATATTCTACAAAAAAACCCGCATACCTCTTATTCATAAACATGAAAATGTTGTCACCTTCAATTTCACATGCTTAGGGGATGAATATTGAAACATGCATCTCTTACTTTTTAACTTCATTTATGGTGAAAAGTTGTTTGTAATGATTATCCTATGCCCGAAATATTATCACTCTTACTCAAAAAATTCCAAGCTCTTTATACAAACTGTCACCTCTCAGCGTATCCCATTAGGGGTTGAATTTTCAAAAACACTGAAATCAATATTCTCAGTTTTTGATGAAGTCTACCCGCAAAATAGTGCACTGCACCTCTTACTCAAAAAAGGCCCGATTCTCATACAAAGTTCTATTTCCATTTGATGCCTTTCAGGGATGAATTTCCAAATATGCTGAAACTTGTTTTCTTACTTTGTATAAAATAATCTATACAAGTAATGTTACTCAAAGAACCCCAAGGTCTTCATTGAAACTAACCTCCCTCTTTACCCCATGATGGGTTGAATTTCCAAAAACGCTAAAATACATGTTCTTAGTTTTTGATGATCAGTGTACACACAAGATAATGCACCTCTTCGTCAAAAAGGCTCGATTTTCAAATAAAGTTTCACTATCCATTTCACCCCTTTCGGGGATGAATTTCCGAAAATGCTGAAACTTGTCTTCTTACTTTGCATAGAAGAACCTATACACGAAATATTACCACTCCTACTCAAAGAATCCCAAGCTCTTCATACAAACTTTTACCTCCCACTTTACCCCATTAGGGGTTGAATTTTCAAAAACACTAAAATACATGTTTTTTGTTTTTGATGATCAGTCTACACGTAAAAGAATACACCCCTTACTCAAATAGACCACGTTTTTCTCACAAAGTGCATTTAACCCCTTTCGGGGGTGAATTTCCAAAAATGCTGAAACTTGTTTTCTTACTTTGTATAGAAAGAGCTGTACACGAAATATTACCACTCTTACTCAAATAAATCCAAGTTCCTCATACAAACTTTCACCCCCTATTTAACCCCTTTAAAGAATGAGTTTTCAAAAATCCTGAAATCAGTTTTTTTTGTTTTTAGATCGAAAATCTATACACAAAGTTATGTAACTCTAACTCAAAAATTACGTAAGTTTCATACAAACTTTCAACCCCGATTTGACACCCTTAAGGGATGAGTTTCGAAAAATCCCTTCTTAGTGCTTGCTTGCATCGTATACTTGATCTATTCTAGAAATTTGAAGTTCCTAGGTTCAGTAGTTTCGGCTCTACGTTGATGAGTGAGTCAGTCAGTCAGGACTTGTCCGTTTATATGTATATATAGATATATATTTTTATATTATGTATCGTCGTCTAGTACTTTTAGTACAAGCTTTGCTTAGTTTGGGACTAGGATAATTTGTGTAAGATTGTCGCTTAATATTTATAATATTTATTTATTAAAAGTAGACCGGTACCCGGATGAAAAAGTTCGGATGATGGAATAAAATCAAATCAATCTATTTCCAAAGCCGTTGCTAATAAGATATTTATTTAATATTTTCCATCCCTACGCTATTTCAAAGCAAGAGTCAATCTAACGAGGAAGAACATGAATAATGACACCACATTTCGGTCTCAAACAGCCCAATGAACGAAATAGCATTCGATATTGCTTAAATATTCATTAAAAAACCATGCCCCAAATTGGATCAAGAACCAACAAAGATGAGAGTTACATCATTAGATAGATATGTAAATAGTATATCATTATTTATTTATTTCAAAAAAAGGAAAAACAAAGAAACAGTAAATAAAAATCTTAAATACTACTAACAACTATGTACAAAAACCTAAAATGTAAATATATTATTTCATTTATTTTTATGGGCACCAAGCTAGGATCCATTGCAGAGCTGAGATATTCCTGTCATAATTTACGTGTAAAAAGATATACTTAAATAATACCAAGCTAAAATCTTTTGGTAAGGATTTTAGAACTTATTTTCATTTTCATACAGCAACAAAGAAGTCTTACAATGCTGGTAGTTAGTAGGTACTTGACAATGCACAAACACCCGCGGAAGAGAATTGCAACGCTGCTGCATTGTACGAGTGCCTTTTACTCCGATCAACGAGGAGGATTGAGGCTTGCTATTAAATTGTTAACAGTAGCCCAGTAGCCGCTAGTTAATAAATCAGAGGACTGGCAAACTGAGGGCTACTAGTAACCACAATAAGTTGTGTAAAATTAGCATAATTTTGGTTACTACAAAGCACAATTTGGCTTTCTCACGTAGTTAAACCAGTTGAGATAGGTACCTACTTGATTTTTTCAGTGTAACGGGATGTAAAAAAAAGTATAGGTTTTTTCAAGGGATAATAAATAAAAAAATATGTTTTTTTAGGGTTCCGTACCCAAAGGGTAAAAACGGGACCCTATTACTGAGACTTCGCTGTCCGTCCGTCCGTCCGTCCGTCCGTCCGTCCGTCTGCCCGTCTGTCACCAGGCTGTATCTCAAGAACGGTGATAGCTAGATAGTTGAAATTTTCACAGATGATGTATTTCTATTGCCGCTATAACAACAAATACTAAAAATAAAATAAAATAAATATTTAAGGGGGGCTCCCATACAACAAACTTGTTATTACAGATTATATACCTATATATAAATATATATAGGTACGGAACCCTACATGCGCGAGTCGGACTCGCACTTGCCCAATGTGTTTTTTTTTCTTTAAGCACCATGGCTCATACATACCTACCTTATGGACTAAAAGTAAGAATAATAAAATAACTAGAGAAGGTCACAAGGTCAGTTCAAGGTGTCAGTTCGCTGACCGCGGAAACGCAAAACGCCGCTATTAGGCCGAAATTCTTCCTTTGTGAAGGTCAAATAGATTGTCTGTCGAAGTCTTAGCACGTAGGAATTAAAGCTTACGTCGTCGCGAGACTCCGACGTCACGACCCTCAGGATAATTCCAGCCTAAAATTAAGGTAGGTAACAGTAAAATATTTTACATACGCCGGACCCTAATTCGACGAGACACTGCGATATCTCCAATTAAGTAATATGTTGACTTTAATACGGCAATCTATAGGACATAAATCTAGGTATCGATTTTTCTATTCGAAACTATTAAGTTCAAGTATTTAACATTGACAAGTTGATATTTTATGGATATTGGTCCTGTTGCTCACGTTAGTAATTTGTGCATATTATACTTTACTTTAGTTTTAATACTCGCCATTTACCTATCAAAATAATGTAGGTATGTAAAGCCTGACCAGAAATATATGAGGATTGTCAAGAGGGCGCTATTTATAAGATTTATATGGCAAACATTTTGCAACCAATCGCAACCCACTATAATGACATTATTTTTCATCTCTCCTGTTCGGAAAGTGTCATTTTCATGAGTAGATAGCCGGGTGAAAATAGCTTTTCCATCCCTAGGGTGGAAAGTAATTTTTTTTTAATTGCCACGGAGTCAAAGGCTATTGCCATCTAGATGCACGTCGTGACCAACTCAATTAGGTACAATCTAGTCGGCCGTGGTAAGTGGCCATTAAAAAAAATCTCCAAAGGTAGATATATTTATTTATATCCAATTATTATTAAATATAAATATGTATGTATTATTATATTTATAATACGTACATATAATTCTGTCCCTCATTTTATTGATAGAATCATACATTTATATAAAAAACAAAATTGAAACCATTGGAAGTGTTTTTTTTTTAATATTGGCGGTACGTATATTTTAACTTTTTTTTCTATTAAGAATAATTATAATGAAACTTTGCAATAGAAAAAGCGGGACCACGAGATTAAATATAAATACCATGTCTTTTATTGATTATTGGTTAAAAATAACATGGACATTAATTTAACTCACTCATGACATGTGAGTGTAGTATTTTATTTTCCTCGCAGTCGAAATGAAAAGTAGAGTGTTTAACTCGGGTGAAATTACCCATTTCACCCTCGAACTATTGGCGCTCTCACTTCGTTCGAGCGCCAGAAATATCTCGGGTGCAATGGGTAACTTTCTACCCTTGGTTAACAATCTACTATTAAATACCTGTCAGTTCCACTATGTTAACCTAGTAATATCATTTAATGGAATGCACTCTGTTTCTGACTGTTTTTGTGTAGTAAACACGTGTACAGCACTTTATTTATAATATTACTTTCACGACTGTGAATGGTATTCGGCATTTTCTTTGGATAATCTTAGATATTTGTCTCTTAAAGAAAGCACCACGAATGACATTGACATTGTTGACACACCATCATAAAATTATTGCCGGTCTAGGAAATTAGTTCCAGTGAAATATCGCAATATGGCGCATCCTCATATATTTCTGGTCAGGCTTTAAGTAATTTTATAGCACCTAATATCAAAGTAAACCAGATCTGTATGTGAGCGGAAAGTTATTCGATAGGAACATTGAATCTTCCTAGGTATGTGTATGAGCAACCCGATCTACTCTATAAAAAACTTCGCGAATCAAGCTACATCTGACCACGCTCCGCTATTATGTTTACTTACGTCTAGTGTTTATTTACCGTCACCAAGACCGGTTGTGTCGATTTTGTGACTGATGAGTCGCTAATTTCCAAGTACTTGACCCAAATGCGACTCGGACTACCGTTAGCGGTGAGTCAGGGGGTCAGCACTTTTACAGCCCGCAGGCAAACTGATTGATTAATCAGATGATTTATTGGTTACGTAATCCCTCAGCCGAGTTCGGAACTTGGACGATATTCCTGATCGTCTGTTGTGGTGCGATAAACTTGTAAGTGTAGGCACAAGGTACAGTTAGTTTTAATAATATCTGCTAAGAAAACGCTGCTAGGCTTTTTTTGGTTTTTATATAATGCCACAAGAGTAAAACCAGAGTTATGACTAATTGAGGCTTCATATGAACGGCTTCGTATGAACTAACTATCGTCTCGCCTCTGTCGCACTATACTAAAGGAATAGAGATGGGTTAGATGTGTGCAGATGTCATTGTTGATAATTTTACGGAATTATTTGACAATTTAGATAGCAGAAGCATTTATACCTGTATGTTAAGTATTTAAACTATGAATACAAAGATCAAAGCTTAAAGAAAAATTGAAAAAGGAGCTACCTGGTGGAAGGACCGGGAATCGAACCCGGTACCTCTGGATTACCGGTCCAGCGCGTTAGCCACTTCGCTACCCTCGCTCCACGTAGACCTGACGAATTTTTCCTTATGCTTTGTGTGTCGCTCTTTGCATTGTTTATTTGAAAGGTTTTTACACCTTAGCGGTCCCTTCCACCAGGTAGCTCCTTTTTCAATTTTTCTTTAAGCTTTGATCTTTGTATTCATAGTTTAAATAAAAATTGTGGAGTACCCACATTAAAAAAAAAAATGAGACATTACATGTTTCATAAATTTATGTTAAGTATTGTTTAACTTTTCTGTAACTGTACTGATAATCATAATTATACCGGATGTGGCCTGTAACAGGAGCAGCAAATTAAAATGTATGTTCAACACTAGATCTAAATAATATGTGTATAGCAATTTAAAAAAAGCTTGTATTATTAAAACAAATATTTAGTAGCAAAATGCCAGCTATAATGTCATGTGAGTGTGGGACGGCGTGCCTACATTGAAAATGTGTTTGAAATAATGACCACCTGAAAACTATCATTTTATTTGTAAAGTTGCCGAAAATCTATGTCTTAATATATTGCTCCCGTTACAAGCTACACCGGTATATTATCCTATATCATATATAAGGTAAGGTATAATCATATTGTACATATCTATTTAAATACACACACATTCAAGAAATATAAGACTCTTTTGTGGTTACTCAAATTCAACGAAATTACTCTCACGAACTATGGTAAGTACCTTATTATAATATATTTCCATTTAAAACGAAACAACGTTCACTTTCGACCTAAGTAAAAAACGAAGAGTGATATCAATCGTCGATTCATAGTAGCTAAGAATGTATGGAACAGATGTGGGGCAGACACGACCATGCGACGACCTAGCGTTTTGTGTACAGACTACAAATAAAGCGATTATCAAATAGTCTTTGACATGTATTACTTTAATAAATTTCCTATGTTTGTTTTTAATTTTGGTTTGCGTTTGACCTAGTCTCACCTAATTATTACGGAGGACATAGATCTATGATGGAGCACGCTTACCCAGAAAACTCTAGCTAAGTTGTACAAAAAACGATACCACCTTCAAACCTTCAAGAACAGAGTGTACTCCCACTTGAAAGACAGGCAACGCACTTGTGACTCCTCTGATCTTACAGGTGTCTATGGGCGACAATAATCGCTTTCCATAAAGCGATCCGCCTATGACAAAAAAAAAGACAGACGTGCCTCTGCCGCGACGCGCCATTTCAGAAGTTGCCTCTGGTTATAATGCGCGGTGTAGATTCAACAGAATAGGAAGAAAAAGAAGATGGTGTTAAGTTACGTAGAAGCGCAGCGCATCTTCCTAAAATATCTTAATTGTAATATTTGTAATAGGCGGTCAATTTTCTGCCGATGCTGTAAATTCTGACCCCAAAAATGACAACAGTACTTCCTATACGCGGTTTTGATCAGAACCATGCAAAGACTGCAACTACTTTAACGCAGAGCTTCGCTGTTACTTATTTATTTTTTAAACTTTATTGCACCAAACAAAAGTCAGTACCAATGGCGAACTTAATGCCTAATGGCATTTTCTACCAGTCAACCATAGGGCCAAACAGAGATGCTTCAAATGTGCTTCAAAAGTGCTTTTACAGCGGTTTTTGCTTTAGCCTTGATAAATACAAAAGTACTTGTTCGGTCTTCATTCACACTGCGCAACATAACAAAGGTGAAAGTTCTTTTCTAATAAAAAAAGGTAAAATAAGCATATCCGTAAACTACGCAGTCCCCAAAAGATAGGCGACATGCATTTGTTCACGACAAAGACTTTTAACCTTTACGAGCATGCAATTCACAATGAGCATTCAAAGAAAAATCTTATCAGCTTGACTTTTCCTTGGAATGTAACTAAATAGCGCCATTTCCAGTAATCGCACGTCTAGCCAGAAGTTAAAGTTCATTCTAGTGTGACTTAAATTAACTACAATCATTAGGAGTTTTTCAACATTAAATGTCTTTGTCGTCCATACAGTGACTTGTCAAATTCTATTTAGGACAAGTGAGTATATAATTTGCATTTACGCTCTGAATCGACTATACCTTGTACCGTTAGGGGCGCGAGATAAAGAATTCGCACCTTTTATTGTAATGACATGCAGAAATATTCGTAAAGATACTGATATCGATACTTATGTAGGTAATGAAAACACTTCATCATTTTCATTTGTGTCATTGAAATTTAAGTGTACAATTTTTCAATTTCACTGCTCAACAAGGGCGTTAATTCGAGTGTATAAAGATATTGCCAAATAAGCGATTTCTCAGGTATACCCCAGGTATTTCGCTTTGTTGACCTAATTCCATATATATCCCTTAGATATCTCAGAGAGATCTCCAAAGTGGCGATATTTTTATGGTATACAACTACTTCGGCAAAACCGGTCGCGTTAAATTCGCTTCGTTTATTTGCGTCGCCTTAGATATCAGGTGCAAACTTAACTTGACCGGGTAGTAACGTAAAATGTCATTTTATGCATCTCGGATTGCAAACATCGCGTTTTAATGACAGTTAAAGGCGATAAACCTAGGACATGCTTATTTGGTAATATATCAATGTACACTCTCTCGAATTAGTGCCATGTAATCGCATCACAACTGATCCAAACCCCCAAAAATAATAACCATGTTCTGCAAATTCAACATTTTGATTTGGTCCGAAGTTACCAACGCATAAGTAGTAAAATTTGTAAATGCGGTCAGTGAACATGAAAACTACGCTCACCCCGTATACAAAAAGCTGTAAACACTATAAATTCATAAAAATTAGTACAAAGCACAGTTACTGCTGAGATTTCGAGGCTAGCTGATAGCTGCAATTGGCCAATAAAAATATTGCCCACCGTAAGGCTGTCAATTGGGCGGCCATTGCATCCGAAGATATATGCTGGTCTCCTCCGCCGCTATAAATTGCAAGTTTACTGCGTCAATTTCGTAAAAGATTGTGTCTTGTCAAAGCTTGTAGATATTTATTATGATCCACATATTTATTGTGGTTATAATGTTGACTTGTTACCCAAACAGAAGCCATCTTGGAACCGTTATAACTAACACATAATGCGATTCGATACGTTTTTTTTTTAGTTCTTTTTCACTTAGTATACGTCCGTTACCTATATCCGCCATTATATATTTTTTGCTATGTGAGCTAGGTACATTAAGATGTCACTTACAGGTAAAGTAGGTTATATTTCCGTCATGATGCTATTTTATTAGTGAGTATTCAATTAGTTAGGTATACAGATACACCGAAACCCTATCACAGGGATTTATCATTGGCATTCTTGGTTTACCGTCATAATTATGAAATTGAGCTTAATAAATAGTTAGGGTTTAGGACCGAGATATCACCTGAGTAAAATGGACCAATAAAATTTCTAAAATTTAAATACACTCCCTTTTGGATTAACAAAGATGCCGCCTGGATCGCCTGATTGTTTTATATTACCGCTCCTCTTCAGTGGACAGACTGTCTCACTCTTAGAAACGGTGGAACATATTTAAACAAAGTTTTCCTTTCAAAGTTTTTTTAGATGGTTTGTCTTCGACAAAACAATAAAGATTTACTTTACTTAATTAAAACGTATCTGAATCGTGATTGAATTCACTTAATTATGAAACGGATTTAGACCGGAAACTTGGGCAATAAACATACTTAAGTTAGGGCTTGCGTCACGCCTGTACTACTACTAAACTTACATTATAGGAGTCGGGACCAGGATGTTCGTGACTTTCTGTACCAAGCGTCCCCCGTCTACACAACAGCCATATTAACTAGGTAAGCAATACCTTGTATGTAGGTAAGCAATACCTTGGTAGACAAAATGGATTTAATAAAAACATACCTATTGCTAATTTACATAGATCTATTAAAATTGTTTAGCTATCCTGGTATTTAGCAATTTTATGTACATTACTATGACACCCAAAGTAAACCAGTAGTAAAAATTTTACAATCCGCGAGTAAAAAGAAAATGGAATCAAGATTTTTAATGCGAACCGCTAAGGAATGGAACTCAGGTCATGTTGTCAGGTTTACATTGTAGGTAACTATGTTTCGACAAGAAAGTTCTCGAAATATTCGATTCAACAAAGATACCTTATTTTACTTCTATACCTAATCGTTACGAATAGCTAGGTTTTAACACATTGTTTATAAGCTCATTTTGTGAAGGTAGAATAAGAGATAACGATGTAATATGTGGAATGTAATAAATTGTAATGAATTTGGGTGCGTCAAACGCGACAGTCGCAGCATGACGACCGCCAACCGACATACATCCTGCGATACGATACGTCGAAATTGTACTTCTATGTACCTAGTGCATTTGAACCTACTCGTAACACATCACATAACATATCGATCTCCGAGACTAAATACATTAGGTTACATATCTATGACACATATACCTATGCGAGTAACTGCCCATGCGTTGTCCACTTAGAATACTTACTTAGATGAAAGTATAGATAAAAACCGGCCAAGAGCATGTCGGGCCACGCTCAGTGTAGGGTTCCGTAATTGCTCATCCTTCACAATAAACTGCTGTTTTAAGCCCGAGGTTTAAGTTAAGAAAAATTTTAAGCTCTATAAAAAGGTCGTAAACGCCCTAGAAACTGTAATCACTTACTACCTTCTGGAAGTCAACTTACGTCCTTTTTAAGAAAAAATATGAAATTTGGCGATAACTCAAAAACGGCTTGACCGATTTTGTTCAATATAGTTTTCATTGAAAGTACTTATAAGGCCTCATTAACATGAATTTTTCCGAATTTTCTTGACCCGTGGTTGAAAAGTTAGAGGGGGGGGGACACTATTTTTTTTGTTTTTGGAGCGAATATTTACAAAACTGCTGACTTTATCAAAAAATAATGTTAGAAGACCCCTATTATTTTTACTAGACCTATTCAACGACACCCCACACATCAGTGTTGAAAAGAAAAAAAAAATGCACCCCCACTTTAGGTGTTCGAGAGGTACCCGAAAAAAAAACTTTTTTTTAAATTTTATTTTACCGTTCTGTCGGCGTTATACATATACATACTCATACCAAATTTCAGCTTTCTAGTACTAATGATCACGGAGCTAAGCCGCGGACGGACGGACGGACGGACGGACAGACGGACAGACGGACATGGCGAAACTATAAGGGTTCCTAGTTGACTACGGAACCCTAATAAAATAACTTGTAGGGGTACATTAGTCACCATTCTATCGGCGCTTCAAGATAAACATATTCTAATAGAAAGTATGTTCTAAGTCTAACAAGTCAACTTAGTTGAAACCCGTAATATTTTATAATGAATTGCGGTTACAGTCTCCGTGTGTAAGCGCTCGTGAGTAATGAGTCAGCGAGGGGAAGGACCAAACACTGAACGTCAAATGATTTCACTATAATTGTAAGTATCCGCTAACCGTGTTATGTTATGGTCTATGGTTCTCGATAAAACTAGACGTCCCACATTTAATGAGACGTCATTTAATTTTGATATTAAAATCCCATCAAAAACATAAATGTTAAATTAGAGCCAAGTTCTCGCATGCAACGTTGTCGACTTCGCCGACAAAAGAATTGAGATCTATATGGGCGCCAAGTTCTTTGCCCTAAATTTTTTAAATACATGGACATGCGACATACTCAATGCATTTATTTTACTTGGGGTGTAATTCAATATCAAGACTGGACTTGGCTAGTTTTTACATATAAATTTATATTATATTTGTCTAATCATTAACCTATTTTCGTAAAGGTATGTACGCAAGTTAGTGTACGTCCCTGTTACTTATACTGTTAGCTTGATAATAATACTATGTTACTTTGATAAAATTAAGTCAGTTTGTGAAAACTAGCCAAGTCAAATCTTGATATTGAATTACACCCTAAGTAAAATAAATGCATTGAGTATGTCGCATGTCCATGTATTTAAAAAATTTAGGGCAAAGAACTTGGCGCCC
Organism: Apotomis capreana; assembly: GCA_947623375.1. NCBI lineage: Eukaryota > Metazoa > Arthropoda > Insecta > Lepidoptera > Tortricidae > Apotomis > Apotomis capreana. The sequence continues at coordinate 18,222,679 of OX392512.1, forward strand.
ATATAGATCTCAATTCTTTTGTCGGCGAAGTCGACAACGTTGCATGCGAGAACTTGGCTCTAATTTAACATTTATGTTTTTGATGGGATCTCATTACTTTTTGTACAGAAATTATTATGATGTGTAAATTATTTAATAATTAATTGTTAATTACTTGTGTGTGTGCTATTCTAGTACATCTTTTAAACAAACAAAGAATTTTCCAAATCGGTTAGTACGTGTTGGATTCTTGTGTGTGTGTGTGTGTGTAAGAGAGAGAGAGAGAAAGAGTGTGAGCTATGCTAATACATCTTTAAAACAAAGAAAGAATTTTCCAAATCGGTTAATAAATGACGGAGTTCTGAGGCAAGAAGCATAAATAATAATAATAATTAAAAAAGTAAAAAAATCACTGTTTTCGATTTTTTTATGTGTACACACACAATTACCAAGCTGAATGCCAAATTTCACCTTTCTAGGTCACCTGGAAGTGGGTTAGGTTTTTGATTACTAGTCAGTCAGTCAGTCAGTCAGTCAGTCTGTCAGTCAGTCAGTGATAAAAATACCGTTTTTTGGACTTTAATATCTCAATACCTATTTCACCTATATTTATGAAATTTGGGGTTCTAGTTGTTCTAAAGGATCTTAATACATAAGCCAAATTTCATGTTTTTATGTTAAATAGATTTGGAGTTATTGAGGGGTCAAAAGTGGCTCCAAACGGTTCGTGTAATATAACACACGGCTGCTGCTCGCCAGTTCTTGGGGTGAACTTGGCTGGACACGCTGCCGCGTGTCTAGATATGACCACCTACTCGTGGCGGAAAACTTTAAACCGTCTTCCTTGTGTGACGTTGGTACTGTACAGTGTGCAGTCGGGCAAACTGGCCGTGAGGCCTGATTCGCTTAGCATTGACATATGACCATTTGCGCAATACGACTATATGCGAGTATTAACTACAGTAAAAAGTTCTTTGTTATACGACATTGATTAGTTGATATTTAAATGTACATAGAGCATGGCGCTAAAGTTTCTTTAGTTTCTTTTTTCTGCATGTTGACTGTAAGTTAAAATCCTCTAGTAGGTATGGGGAATTGGACGTTTGTGAGAAGAACGGCAGATATGAATGCCATGGGTTCATTTTCATCTATAAATATGTGGTCGAGGCAACTCGCACTTAGATATAATGAATTGACATAGAAATTCACCGTAAAAGACGCCGCATGCTCAAGTGGTCATTTAATATTGTCAATAAAATTATGTTTCGCAATACCGATACTGGCTACATAAATCAGATGATATAAATGACAGTTTAAGAGCCCATAACCAACTGGGAACGTGGGATAGTCCGGTTAACTTTAATTTCTGTTACCTACCACGGATTATTAAATATCCCTTTTACTTGTTTAAAGTTTAATTCGCAAACAAATGCGAACTTAATGACATAAAGCATTCTCTGTGGGACTAAACAGGAACCGACGGCTCGCACATAAAAGCTGAAAAGTGACTTCTTCGTCTTCTTTTAGATTTTAATGATTTATTCTTTTGCGTGGTAAACGCAACCATGATAGGCCCGGCCCACCCGACATACAGATAAAGTATAATATACTTCATCTGTCGACGGCAAAAAGCGTAAACGCTGTAAACGCCAAGGGAATTCATTGGCGTTTACAGCTTTTACGCTTTTGGCCGTCGATAGTCTGTCATAATACGATATCTATACTATAGGTTACAGAAACGAACCTAGCTCAATGCAAGTTATTCGTTGCCAATCAGACAGTTCCTCTATACTTATAATACTTCAAGTGATGTTTATAAGTAATAACAGACATATGTACTAAATTAATTAAGGTACATGCTCAACTGGCTTGTTACGGAGGTTATAAAGGCGACGCCCCGAGCTCGTAAACCCAGGGTGAACGATTCGATATGCTCCCATATTGTCATCTGCAACGAGAACATTATGTTTATCGAATACCTCCAAAAAGCGTCTGTATAAAACATATACAATGTACACATACTTAGCATGCTTATGTACTTATGTCATAGGATGATTTGATAAGTCGAATTTTCGCGTAAATTCAGGGATATTGCAAAATAAAACACGAATAATTAGTTAGACAATGGGGATGACATGAAGCGGGTCAAAATTAAAAGTAGTTTTGACTAACGGATTCCGTCAAAAGTATTTTTTTAATTTCTTCGCTTCAATATAAACGATAGCAAACGTTACTGCTTAAATAATAAATAAATAAAGAACCGTTTATACGTATAGAATCATCTCAGTCAAATCACCCACATCAGACGATTTCCCGCGGTCTTCACGAAGTCATTAGGTCCACCGTGTATAGCCTTCCCACGCTGCATCTTCTGATCCATACTCGCCATCATTCTGTTCCCGTGGTCGTTTACGTATACTACGTTATAATCAATTGCAAATACAGGGAAAAACGACAAGCAGGTATAATAAATATTATTGTGGGTTTTACATTATTATACACTTTCTTTCCTCTGCATTCTGCATAATTTATATGAGTTATGTTATAAAAACAAAGCTGTCTATATATGTCTGCCGCAAACCGCTTATATTTACGCAAACGGTTCGATTTACTCGTAATCGAATATTATTCATTTAGCACATATTTCTTTCTATTGTTTACCTGAATGTAGGTTTTATTGATTTATTCTACAATAAAGAACGTTGAACCTTTTTACCACCCTTTACCGCCTTTACAACTATGGATAGAGCCCGACAAATTCCATTGATAACAATTTCACTTATCAGAAAAATCTGAATTCACAAAGCTAAGACCCTTTTTGGGCCGCTCAGCCAACAGTTACTTAGAAATCATAACAAAACCCGAGGTATGTACAGTCCGACCAAAAAGAGTAGAAATTAAAAAGTGCCAATGGAAATACTGTAGTGTCCTCCCTTTCTAATCAATATAAGAAAACGGGGATGACACTACAGTATTTCAACTCTTTTTGGTCGGATTGTAAGCGAGTTTACAGTTAATGGCAAAAGATGCAAATGATGATAGTTGACCCTTTGCTTATGTAATTTTAAAATATACAAGAAAAACATGAAGGATCTTCTAAACAATATTTTAATTTTAATGGTTATTTTAATGTAAGTTTGATCTATGCCATTTGACAAATAGTGTGTAAAAATTGTGAAGTATTTTCAGTTCAACGACATTCCCAATTAGCTGTGACCTAAATGTTCGCGCAGGATTAGATCAAATATGATTGAGTACTATTCACTTTAGCGGTCTTATTCACTTCGGTGATATATGTACAAATTGTACAATTGTATATATTATGCATCAATTGACACTAATAATGCGTTTTGTACACCTACTACGTATTCCTGTGTTAGTTTTTATTTTAGACACTAGGTACCCTCGGTTATAAGCCATAATAGAAAACACAATGCAGCAAAATTGGTATTGAAAATGCTTTAGGTACTTATTATGGCAATCATATTTTCGGCAGTTTCATCGATTGTCACACATTTAAATAAAACAATTTTAACGGATTATATCACGTATATTCATTATTGTAGCTTCCCTAACGTAAACAACACAACAAAAACAACCTTCCGGTTGCCAATGTTAAAGGTTGATCAGGTAGTCTGGGAGTTTTCTTTCAGCGGATTTTTCTATTCAGCCGCTGGTAGATAATAAAAAAAATTAACAAAAAAAGAACCGACTTCAAAAAAACTGAAAAGCCAAAAATAACCCGTTCATGTACAGATTTCATTTGAATCACTTTTTGACGTCGGTGCCAAACCACTCAATTATTACTATGAAAAAAGATGCCGCGCATAAAGCCTTTAATGATTACCATTTGGTATTAACGAGTATTTTTGTTCAATATTTATATATTATAGTTTATTTACGTGAGGTTTGGTACCGACTTCAAAAAGTAATGAATGATTATAAAATTTGAGGGTTGCCCTCGATTTCCCTGGGATCCCATCATCAGAACTCAACTCGGTTATAATGGGACCACCTCAAGAGTATACTCTCTCAAATAAAAAAAGAATTTTTAAAATCGGTCCACAATTGGCGGAGTAATCGGTGGACATATATAAAAATAATACATAGGTTAGGGATGTACAGTCGAACATAGAACCTCCACATTTTTTGGAAATCGGTTAAAAATAATAATAAAGTTGACAAAACGTTAGGGAGGCTCATTTAATGAAGACATCCGTGCAATCCGTTTAAATGGTTGCATTTAAATTACATATTATGGGAATGCCAACCAACACCTAAATCGCAATACGAACAATGATAAGGTGTTGATTACCCAAATAATACTTTACCTTTATTTAAAAAGCTCACTCTTAATGTTTTAGTTACAGTTTTACAATATTTAGTCTTCGTATTCGTGCCAGCTAAGCCCCCTGGCCCTGACTCATAGGAAAAACCCAACAAAACGTCAAGTCACAACTAAATAGGTATCCATGAATTTGTAGAACCAGGTGGCCGCTGGTCACCACTAATTGTGACCACCTCTCGATGACTCCTGCATCTTCAGATGACGCAAAACGGAAATCCGCGAGAGCGACCACTTATAGTGGAATTAAATAAGTGCTAAAGATTAATGGTGTTGTCGATATTAATCCGCATAATTACATTTATATACGAATCGAATCGCTCATCATGTCAATTAGTGATTGTGATTGTTCTATTAATTATTAATTTGTATCTGAAGGCCTCCACCAAAATGGAGCGGAGCAGAGTAGACGTGCGAAATCGACGAATCACCTTGTTGAAATTTGAAATATTTATCTCGACTCCGCTTCATTCTTTGTGATTGGTCAATTCCGCATTTCCCCGCTCTGCTCCACTTCAGTGGAGTCCGGGCCTAACACGTGACGTATTAGACTGTAACACAGTCAGGCTCAAGTCAAATTCGGGCAGGCTATGTTGGTCGTGAGTATCCGGAAAATTTTACAAGCAATGCTGCCGTGTGGGTACCAAAATGGTGACGCAGACATCAGACAAGGCTGGTCCTCACGGATGTGGCGAGATGACTTCGAAGCATTCATTTATCAACTGGTTTTTAGATTAGCACCCTTACACGAAAACACATGAACATGGAATGAAAATAATTCCGAACTCTACTTACAGATAGCTGCCCCTGAGGATGAACTCCATACTAGTTGAAAACATAGGGCCTGTCCTGATAAATATACGCGAATGAATACAGTTATTTTTATTTCAATTTTGTATTTAGGGATGTATTTATTTATCACTAAAGTCTCAATACTGCGTACCGCAGGGATCTATTTTAGGCCCGTTATTATTTATTGTATACACAAACGATCTTCCACATAGCATTCCCAAGCAATTAAAATGTAACATAATTGAATATGCCGACGACACATCACTTATTACGTCTGATAACACCGTCAGGGATACGGTGTCTAATGTCAAAAGTGCTCTTGACTTAGTGAAGACTTGGTTCTCAGCGAATAAATTAAAATTAAATGCCAACAAGACGCAAATTATGCAATACAGCCTAAAACCTACAACAGAAAATGTACATCTAGAATATGAAGGAAATAAATTACCATATAATAAAGAGACAAAATTTCTAGGGATAACTATAGATAGTGCATTAAAATGGGACAAACATATTGATTATCTGTGCAAAAAACTTACGAAAGCGGCCTCTTCAATTAGAAAAATTAAGGAGTTATGTGGCATTCAAGCAAGTAAGACTGTATACTACGCATACTTTCACTCATTCATGTCTTATGGAGTTTTAATTTGGGGACATGCAGCAACATCATCAAGAGTCTTTAGACTGCAAAAAAGAGCTCTTAGAAACATTTTTGGTCTGACTGCTCGAGAGACCTGCAGAGACATATTCAGAGAGACTGGTATAATGACGTTTTATTCACTGTTCGCGTACAGAAACTTACTGTATGCACGGAAAAACATCGGTGGCAGTATAAGGAGAAAGGATATTCATAACTATCCCACACGCAACAGAAATAAGTTGTGCCTACCAAAAACTCGACTGGCTAAGACTAAAAAATGTTTCATCCATCAGAGCCTAAAAATGTACAACCATCTACCCGATTATGTAACCTCACTCAATGACGCTAAATTTAAATTGTATCTAAAAAGTAAATTAACCGAACACGCACTGTACAACATAAAGGAATATTATGACATCGAATTTAAATAAAATGAAAACTGAATATGGAATGACTCATCTATAATGTATATAACAATATAATTTAATAATTTGTTTCGTGTAATATTAGAATAATCATATATCATATTTTAAGACTTATTCTAGTGCATAATTTATGTCAATGGAATAAATAGTTTTGACTTTGACTTTGACTTTGACTTTGAATAAGATTTTTAGAATTATATCATCTTAACAAAAGAGCTGTGTTTATTGAGGTCGGCATACAAGTTGACAATCAAAAACTGTCACGAGATAACCCTTGCGGTTTTTATGCGGAGTCATTTTTATCTCCCAATAACGACAAAAGACATGTGGGAGGGGTGCGCCCTCGACGCGAGTGCATTTGACAACCCATTTGCTTTAATGGGTTTTCACTCATATGCCAATGATAGTATTTGCATGCAAAAAAACTGATAGGATAGGGTACATACTGCTCTAATAAGCAGGCTTCGGACTTTACATTAGCACGGTAGGACGTTAGAGAGCTATGGAGTTGATATTAACATTAAAATGTAATTCTTACTCATAATTGTATTTAATTAGGAATTAAAATCGAACCCTGCAAATGAGATATAAATAGGTCTATACATATAATTTATAACGATGAGTAAAAAAACCTTCAGGGAGAAATTTGTTTATTGAGGTTCATGAAGGATAAATATCTTAATACCATCTTATCTTATGGCAGGGATCCTTACAGATAAGTACACGTATACCCAGTGGAATTTTTGTGTAAGAATTTAGAATGGGTATACTACCGAGTATTGCGATCAACCCTAACATTGACATAAGACCTTTATTTATGTAAAATAACTCACAATATTAGTACAATAAATGATTTCAATTTCAAACCTCTTTAACCCAATTAGTGAAAGAAAAGTGTATAGTACTCCTATCCTATAATAAAAAAATATTTTCTATGGAGAGGGGTCATTATTTGAGGAAAAATCTGAACAGCAGCGCCATGCAGTAGCGTGACTTCAAACGTACATTCGCCACAACGGATGGACGTGTTTTATAGAATACTTTTTACCCCACTATCGTAAAGAAAAAAAAATATGCAGACAAAGTTGCAGGCACTTTCCAAAGATGTATGAGGTCAGTGTGGTCGGGAGAAGAGCGCCGACGGGATAACCGTACCTACTATAAAAAACCGAGGGTTCCGAACAAACACTTTCCATCTTAACTGGCCGGGTTAAATATTTATATTGCATATTATATTGCAGAAGCGCAATTGCTTCTATAATGTTCTGAGACTACACATTTTTAAACACAAATAATCTCATTAGTATCTGACATAAGTATATTACTAGAGTAATATTGTTTATAACGCACTACTAATGTTCTTAGTTATTGGTTATAAGTACTTTTTATAAAAAATATCTCTTCGTTGTATCGGCCGGTTGGTGTGTTTTGTTTTATTGTGATAAAAAAAATATCTACACTTAAGTATTCCTAATATTTCCTTTTAATGAAACTATTTCGTAATCGAAAATCGTATATTGGTTTTATTATAAAGTATTGTGTGTGAACTCGCCGGGGAAGTCATTTTTATTGTAAATGTCTACCAAAAATAGTTTAATTTCACAATGCCCCTTGAAAAGCATCACATATCATATATATTGTTGACATATTATTTCAACAATTATTATGAACATTCGCCATGTTTTTAAATTACTCTTCGTTGAGTTGTTATACGACAGTTATAGGCAAATTTGCACTTAAAGCAGACTCCATCGAGACAACTCGCCGCCATATTAATGAAAAATAAAAGACAGTGTTGCCAGAGCCATTGTGTCATAAGTTACGTTTATTTTGATTTTAATAAAAAAAAGTCGGCGCGAGTCCGATTCGCGTAGGGTTCCAAAGGTACCAGCTATGAAAGGATAAAATACTGAATACAAAAAACTTGGCTGGATTGAAACCTTGTTAGTCTGAAATAATGTAATGAATCAAGTGGGGAGTTATAGCAATCCATAACTCCCGCAGGAACTATAAAGGCCTTTGTCCTTCAGTACACCTGCATGTAATGACAACTTTTACGACCAAATGTGATCCTAAATAAGTTTGTAACACCAAGAAAAAAGCAGTCACTTCTTAAAAATATGGCCAAAGACGAATAAAGTCATATTCATCATATCAGCCGTCCACTGCTGGACAAAGGCCTCCATAAATTTCTCCACAACGATTGGTCATACGCCGCCCTCATCCAATTGCTCCCGCAAACCTAACCAGGTCGATCCGCCAGGTTGGCTTTCCATGCTGCGTGTTCCGGCACGCGGTGTAATGTGAAGCTGTGCGTAGAGTAAAAAAAATTGCCTTACTAATATATAGACCAAAATAATGTTGTATGCCTTCGGACTACACATTGAGGTTTAAAAATAATTATATCTTGAAAAGTATATGACGTAAAAATAAACTACACGCAGATTTCGGGTCAAAATACTCGTAGCATATATATACTCTCAGGAAAAAATATAACAGAAATATCTTTGTACACTCTAATGTTCTCACTTCAGAATTTTTAACAAAAATCATTGTAAAGTTACGATATGTGCTCAGAAATTAAAAGTTACATGTTATGAGAGGTCAAAAGTTACGAAAAATGTAACAAATGTAACCATCTGGCAACGCTGATCATGACAGATACGAAGTATTTACTAGTAAAGTGATTACTCGAGTAGCTTAAAAGGTTGCTTAATCTAATAACGCTCTTAACCAGGACAATTACACTTATATGAATCTTGAAGAAGACTACTAAGAATGCAAACTTATAATAACCTCAGCTTAGTGTATTATAAAATCTTATACTCTTATAAAATACTACTGTAGGATCAAATATTATTCAAGACAATTTAATCTCTGTGCATACAATTAAAGGATACTTATACTTATAAGTAGACCCCGTTATCTTGTCGCATAAATATTGTTTTTCAGTAGAGTGTGAATGATTTTTTTATCGACCTTCTTGATATCGATGTTTATATAATGCAATTGAATTTTCGCCTTTTAAGTGTATACCTACTCAATTTCAATTAAAACTTTTTGTTTACAAATAAGTACATAACCTTATTGGCCTTACGAGAAGCGATAACCTTAGATAAATGATTTACCTACTTGCAATTGCATGTCACATTGACAGACACTATAACTCGCAGTTCTTTGGAATAGTGTTAGTTTAATTGTGGAATTTATTTAATTGCTTGGTGTGTACGTACCTAATAATATGCTACAATGGAAGATTTAAAAACAAAATACACTAAAGATTTTCCCTGCTTGATAAAAGTAGGAAACGAATTGTTTTGCACATGGTGCAATTTACAAATCACTCCAAAAAGAGACACCATAAGAAAACATCTAAATTCCAAGAAACACAATGAGACAGTAGGCGGAAAAGCAAACCAAGGAGATTGTAATATGAACTGATAAAGTTTATGATTTCTTGCAATATCCCTTGGAGTAAATTGGATAACACAGAATTTCGATTGTTTATCTAAAATTGCATGAAAGGTAAATATGCAGAATCAATATCTGTTCCTTCTGCATCTTGAACTTGTCATCACGAAAATCCCTATTTAACCCATAGATACGGTGACGATGTACAGTTGTGTAAAATTTATTGTAATTATTGTGGAAAATATATGATTAATCCTAACTAACGTAACCTCTAGACTTTTATTGCTTGTCTCTCGTAAAACTCGTAACGTATGAAAAGTCCAAAAATGATTTTCAGATTTCAGGGTTAGCCGCATAGTGAAAGTTGTTCAGTATGGCCTACTTATTCACCCCGTTCAGGTTTTTCAGTGGGTCAGAAACTAATAAGTAGTACCTAGTGACACCTCTTTGAAATTATCAGTGACATACACTATCGACATTTAGATAGTCGATAAAAAAAGCATTCACGCTCTAGTGAAAAGTAATGTCAGTGCGACAAGATAACGGGGTCTACTTATAAGTGTCATTCAAGATAATCTTGTAGCCTACTAGAAGACTGTGCAATAGGAACGAATGATCTTGAGAGTATTTACGCTTGCGAAATGTTACTATTAGTATAAGTATCCTATTACCGTCCTGGGTGCTTGTCTTAAAGCACACTATAAGACCGAAATATAAAAATGAATGCTCTTGAGTATGTTACAGCTTGTTAAATGCTATTATAAGTAGAAGACTCTACAACAATGCCTTTATAAGAACTTTAATAGTAGATATTTACTTATAATATTTATTTATAGGATTACTTTGCTAGTTGGGCAGG